>JASSUY010027628.1:0-31507 GCA_032466535.1 Forpus xanthops | reverse complement strand
ATACCTTAGTTACTGAACGGTCCTTATCTCAACCCGTGGGAGTTGCATTCTTTCGGTTCCTCTTCCCATTCCCCCCCACCTCCCTTGAAGTGGGGGGGAAGAAGGTTGGCAGGAGTGAGTGGGCAGGCAGATTGATTTACGCCTGAAACCACGACAACAAGGGAAGAGGATACAACCACTCACCACCCACCAACTGATACACAGCAGTGAATTGACTCTTCCTGGTCCCTGCCCCTAGTTTTTACATCCTGGGCATGACGTGTTGTGGTATGGAATACCTCTGTCTGATTCAAGTTAGGTGTCCTGTCTCTGCTTCCTCCTGGCTTCCCTTCCTCCCTGGCAGATCATGATACTCAGAAAGCCCTTGGTCAGAGTAAACATTTGAGCAGTAACAAAAAGCATCAGTGTTATCAGCGCTGTTCCCAGGCTGAAAGTCCTACACCAGCTACTAACAAGGAGAAGAATGACTGCTACTGCTGAAGCCAGGATGGGGAGTGTAGGAGGAAAGGAAGAACTTACTACTTCAGTCTGTGCTTGTTGCCAAGGGTGAGGACTACTGTTTTAATGTCACGGTATGTCAAAGGACTTGGGTATAGCGGCTTTCCAATATCTGAAAGAAGGCCTACAAGGGTGCTGGAGAGGGACTCTTTTATCAGGGAGTGTAATGACAGGACAAGGAGTAATGGGCTTAAGTTTAAACTAGGGAAGTCCCAGTTAACCGTAAGGAAGAAGATAACTACTGTGAGGGTGGTAAGGCACTGGAACAGATTGTCCAAGGAGGTGGTAAATGCCCCATTGCTAGTAGTGTTCAAGGCCAGGTTGGTCAGAGCCTTGGGTTGCATGGTTTAGTGTGATGTGTCCCTGCCCATGGCAGGGGGGTTGAAACTAGATAATCTTAAGGTCCTTTCCAACCCTAACTGTTCTGTTTCTATGATATGAGGTGCTTTATACATGCAGCTTGCAAGATTAGGCTGTTAAGGGAAGAAAGCAGAACTTCAAAATGAGGTGAGATTGATGCCCTGGAGGGAGAGTGGTTCTGAGGGCTGGTGAGATTGGGATTTTGAACTACCTGTGTTTGGTACTGAGGCACCAGCACCAACCACAGCAACAATATGACATTTTGGGCTCTTCTGACTTGTGTCATCTGGTTTGTACTGGGACAGCAATGTTGAGGTCCTGCCATGTCTCATGTTATTAGATGCCTGGAGCTGATGTGTTAATGGGCTTCCATAAAACTTCTAGTCTAAAATATTATTTGTCCTTCACTTTGAATAGTAAATTTTTTAGAAACTTTAAAAAAAGAGAAATTTTGAGAGAGAATGACTGCATTTGTGTAAAAGTTCTGAATGCTTTTTTCAGCTAAACAGTTCAAAGAGCATATCTTGCTAATCAGAGGAATATTTCTGTGTCCCTCGGGTGGTCACAGTGTTTTAATTGGAACTCTGGCTTCTTTGAAGTCCTCTTTAAATCCTCCCTGAGCTGGGGGAGAGGAGGTTTGAAGGCAGCACTGTAAATCTAAAATGTCTTTGGTTTATTCACATGTGTCTGGGGATGCATGTAATTCGTTTTCCTGCAGCTAAGCTCACATGCCAGCTTCTGGACAGCGGAGTGAGAAATGCGCTTCATTAAGTGGGAAGGTTTGAGACGGGCAGTAGGGGTTAGAGATACTGAGCTTCTGTGCTGTTGGATTTGTTAAAGGCAGTAACTGAGCAATAGGCTCTGAATGGGAAATGAGTTCTATGGGAAATGATGTGACAGCTAAATGAGAGGCTAGACTGAGCAAAAACCTGGGATTTAAATTAATGTTTTAGGATTAATTTATTAAGTATAGCACTCAAAAATAGTGTTACATACTTACATTTGGGTGCTTTACAAGGTAAGAAACAAAAGATTTAGGGTATACCTCCTGCAGCTGATGGCTTCAATCATCCTTTAAATCAGTATAGCCTTAATTTTACTTAGATTGGATTTGAATTCCAGAGGGTTTTGGGTTTTCCTATTCAAATTGGTTAAACTCTGTACCTCAAATTCTAATCACAGAATCACAGAATGGTTTGGGTTGAAAAGGACCTTAAGATCATCCAGTTCCAGCCCCCTGCCGTGGGCACGGACACCTCGCACTAGACCATGTTGCCCAAGTCTCTGTCTAACCCAGCCTTGAACGCTGCCAGGGATGGAGCATTTACCACTTCTTTGGGCAACTTGTGCCAGTGCCTCACCACCCTCACTGTAAAGAACTTCTTCCTTATGTCCAACCTGAACTTCATCCGTTTAAGTCTTGCTATGGTCTGGTTTCTGGCAAAAACTGTTCTTACCCTGACTGTATTACATACTTAATGCATCTACCGTGAATGATGTCTCAGTGGTAGCTGATGCCTTTGTGCCATTTTAATACAAGTAACTCGCAGGAATATGCAGCTACTGACAAAACAAGTATGTCCCCGAGGCATTTTCTACTTTTTTTGTTCCACTATTAATTTTCTTGGTAAATACATCATCAAGGTTTTTAACCTCCCCCATTTACTGAAACTGAGAGAGTGTTCTGCTCCTGACAGAGGTGAGACGTGATGTGAAAAGCTTTGAAATAATCTGTGCTTGAGTTTTATAGTTCTTAATTTAAGCAACAGGCTTAACTTCAATGTTCTGTCTGAAAGATACTGATATTCCAGTTGAACACAGAAGCAGTTCTTTCTAAAACTCTTAATAAATTTACTTGTGACTGATGTTATTGGATAATATTAAAAACCCAGTTAAAATAACTTCTACTGTAGATTACAGTTGCAGGTTAAAGTGGGCATTCCTGCCATGAGATTGAAGAGGTATGTGATTGTAATCAGAAGTAAATAAGAATAATATGTGGGCTGTTAAATCTACTTTTATATAAAAGTACCTGAAAATATGGTCTAGACTCTCAGAAGGACATTTAGGCTGTCAGTAATAGTATTTCCTCTTGCTCAAGATTAGGGATTTTGTGTTACTGCTGGATAATGCTCGCAGCTGATAAGAGCCTGGGAAAACAATGTGATCAATAAAGATGTTGAAACCAATACAGTAATTTAGGGACATTAATATTCTGCAGGTTTATCTCAGGCAGGCTTCAAAAGAACAAGACTATCAATTTAATGAGATCTGTAAGACAGCCAAAAATACATATCCTGTCAGTATCTCATCTTCGTTACAGTGTTAGCTCTGTTTTTATCAGACGGAAGCCCTGCTTATCTATAAAAATGATGTCTTTGTGTTAGTGATTTCCATGCGAGTAGAAGTTATGCCAGAAGGGTGTGTTGGATACATGCGAGTTATGGGTTTTTTTTAAGAGCGGGGCATGGCAGAGTGTGCTTCGGTTGTTTTGAATACATCAAGCAGAAATAAGAGGTTTAGAGTCAGTACTTTTTGTATTTTATTCCTTATTTGTGCTACAAATCATTGGCTTTTTTTGCCAAAACCCCAGTGAGTGTCAGCTGAATGGAGAGCTGAGGATGTTTTGCTCTGTACCAAGTGGTCAGCTGTAATGTGAAACTGCAGAGCAATGAAAGGCCATTCCTGTGGGCTAGCAGCAGTACAAATTGAGCTTATGTGGAGATGTATTTGTCATTAGTAAGAGCTCAAGATAGTTTACTCTGTTTTTTTAATTACTTCTGTTTCCCTAGTTCCTTATGTACTTTCTCTGTGGTAGAACATCTTTTTTCTGTTTGAAGCATGGGTTTGTTTTGACACTTGATGAACTCCAGTCTTGACTAAAACAGGTCTTTGAGAAATAGCAAACAATTGCACATCAACACCAAGCCCCAAAATGCTGACATGCTCGTGGATCTGTTGCAATATAAGAAGCTTAACTTCTCACCAGCTTTTGAGAGTCAGACTGACAGTTCATGTGTGTCACCCGTGGGCCTCCTCATTGCTTTTTCCATGTGCCTGATGTTACCTGTCTTGTTGAGTGTAGCACTGTGAGCTCAATGAGAGCTTGAGGGTATGTTTTAATGAGAAGACAGCAGTCACTTAACAGCCTATTGTTGAAAGGGGGAAGCTGGTTCAGACCTTCAGTGACAGAATATGAACTAAACAGCCCCAGTGACTACCACTTCAGTGGCCACAGGCAATTAGGTTTGCTCCCCTGCTCTCATGAGGTGCACCCAGAGACCAGAAGCCTAGAAGTCTGCAATGACTTGAGTGAGCTGGATCCTTTTTGGTAAGGCCGTGTAACCAGCTCAGCTATGTGCTCGTAACACTTTTCCCGTCAACCCATGGAAAATTGGTTTTGTTTTGTGATGAACTTGGAAAGCTCTAAATTGCACATCATGTTACTCAGTTTGCAGTGACCTGACTTCTGGGAGAAGGTTAAAATAAGTAAATAAAGAAAGAAACCTGACTTTTTTTTTTTAATATTCCATTCTAAATCAGCAGGTTTGACACTGCTATGTATACATTCCCTCTCCTTGGTCTGTTAGAGCCTTTCACTTGTAAGGATACATCAGCTATGCATTGTATGTACTTACAGAGTTCCAGTGGTTTGTCTTATGCTTGCTGTTAGAGCAGTGGTAGGGATGAGAAAGGAGTTTGGTGTGTTGAAATGGCAGCAAAATAATTAGTGTTTTTCAAAAGTAAGAATAGTTTTCTCTTGCTGAACTCTTAAGTACATTTTAAAGTAGAAATGAAACTTGAAAGATCAGTTAAGATGCCATATTGTTAAATATGGGAGGAAAATTGCTTTCTTCATTTCAAACACCAAAAAGTCTATTGACTGGAGTCTAAGATGGTTTTCTTCTTTTTTTTATCTCTTCTCTTCAGATTCTGGCTTGATTGGATTAATTGCTAATTTTGCTTCAGGAGACATATCAATTGTCTTTAGAATTGTCAAGACACTTGTTTGTAAGAAAGCATTTTAAGTGTTTATAAGTTGTTGTTCTGCTTCAAGTGCTTAATGGGGACGTTTACTTTGGTAGAGAGCAATTGAATTTGTTGATTCTATATACACAAATATGAGGTTTCCCTCCTAAATGGGGGAAACCTTAGGAGCTGAGATTGCTTATTGCTTTCAGTTTACACTTCAGGTTTCCTCTCTTCACTTTACATAAAACATTAAGTGTGCAGTTATTGGAGAAGCAATCTGAGGTATGCCTTAAGTTTACTTTTCTGACAGCACTTAGCACCTTCCTTCGCATGAATAAAGGTAAGTGATTGCTCTTTAAAACTTTTTAAAGTGTTATGAAACACTAAATATGTCCTATTTGCATAGGAAATGTTGACAGTCTATTTTTGTGAACAATGCATGTAGCAGGTTCCTTGTGATGATTTAGTTAATGTAGTCAGCAATAGAAAGGAAGATGTAGGCATGTAGATGTTAACAAATAGATGTAACTACCTGCACTGGAGGTTGGAGGGGCTTTTTGTTGCAATAGAAGTCCTGTTGTGAGACTTGATTCTCAGAACTTGCAAGGCTGGATTTTAGTGGCAGTGTTTTCCTCTAGCCTGGCAAAGGGGAGTTTTGATGCCAGGGAGGTGATGTGTATTTTGAGGGTAAAAGGATGTGGAGCAAGTTGCATTTTCTGATACAACCTTTGAGTTCATATGACCAAATTAAACTCAAGAGCTCCGTGTTGTTGCTGTATCTTGGGAAGCCTCTATGTGCTGTTGCTATTACTGCTATTTGCTATACTTTCTTGAAGAGCCAGGTTGTCACTGGAACTGAGCTGCTTTTGGACTTGCTGGTGAGGTATAAGAAATAAGTGGGAGTCCTGTAAACCAGAGATAGAGGAGTTAAAGTAGAGCTCAAATACACAAAAAGGATGTTTGGGAGACTCACTTCAAAGGCACAGGAAGAGACTATTACAGACATCCCAGAGCCTTTCTAATCACACAGAAATATTTAAAACAACTAAAATGCCTTTCCAGAAGTCTTCTGTTGTTGTCATGTTATCAGGTTGTGTTTGTTCTTCCGATGCTGTTGTTTTCCTGCCTAGGAAAAAGATTTTCTGTTTTGAAAGAAGAATTTAATGTCCTTCTTGGAATGGAGAACTTAAAAATCTTCTTGTGTTTCTCGTACATAATACAAGTAAGGAGTAAAATGTGGCTTTTATATTTTTAGGAGACTGCCTTTGAAAACCAAATCAAACTAAAACACAACAAAAACCCCATCATATGCAAAATAAAAGAGGTATTTTTCTTGGAGTGAAGAAAAGAAAGTAGATGTGCCCTCCCTTTCTCTACCCGATTCTCTTAGCAAACCCTTTACAGAAGATGTTTGTATTTGGTCTTTGCCAGTTAAATATGTTTAAGTGTAAACCAGTTTCCAGATCCAGCTACAATGCTGTGCCACAGCTCAGAGTGTTCAATTTCAATTGAATAGGACTTAGTTGAGACAACCAAATTTGTGTCATTATGTATTCATACTGAGTTAAAACTATAGAGAGGA
The DNA here is from genome assembly GCA_032466535.1 of Forpus xanthops. Lineage (NCBI taxonomy): Eukaryota > Metazoa > Chordata > Aves > Psittaciformes > Psittacidae > Forpus > Forpus xanthops. The sequence goes on along the minus strand of JASSUY010027628.1, from coordinate 25,095 downwards.
GTATTAATTCAACAGGCTTCCAAAAACTTTGTATCATAAATGTGTTATTAGTGCCGTAGTTTCAAGCAAATGTAACTTCTAAAAGAAGCCCTTGAAGAACTTAGTCCTTCAACATGTTGACCAAGTGCCTGCTTTTCTGTGTAGTTTTGCTTTTATCTTGTACTTCCACAGTTCAATGCCAGATAGCTACAGTCACATCTCTTGCTTTGCTGTGAATTTTGAAACACTTGATAGAAGCAGTAAGATATTGAGGTTCTAATAAATTATAAATGAAAAAATATTCCAGTTTTTACTCTTAACATTTTCATCTGCTTACTGAGTTTTGGCTTAATGTTACTTCAGCAGCTAATTCTCAGTGTGTAACTGTGCTAGTTTATACCAAAACGATAATAGAACCTGAACCGAGACAGTTCAACAGAGCTTTCTGCAAATGCCTGTGAAATGTCAACTGTGCGCATTAAAAAAAAACAAGGCATAAAATACTGTGTAAACCATTTCCCTTAAAAAAAGACTACCAGGGCTGCCTGAAAGTCACTGAATGACTGGGGTGGGCATCCCATTAAGTCAATTTTTCAGTTCATTTTAACAATTCTAGGCTTTTATCATTCTCAAATTGCTTCTTTTCAAATTATCGGCACTTCAAAGGAAGTCAAACTGCTCTGGTTAACAGCAGTTTTGTCCCTCTTCTGCCTTGCTGTGCTGCTAAGCTATGCTGGGCTAATTTGCTCCTTGAGGGCAAAAACCCTCATGTTTCCCAATTAGGCTTAAAACCAACCAAACCAGGAGAATTTTAAGTTTTTCTTCAGTGTTTCTGTAGAAGGAAGTGTGGTCTCGATGGATTGGTGCACAGAGGAAGAACATTTGGCTTTTGGCTCCTTGTACTTTACCCAGGAGCTGAAGTCAGGGATTTAATCTGCACCTGCCGTTTGGAAGCCACTTTGTCATTTGTGCTGCATGTTATCCTTATAATGATGTAGCATGTAATTCACTTTTAATAATATGCTGCTCTTAAATCATACTGTGAAGTGTTTCATTGACAGGATTTTGCATGGCTTTTGCAAACTTAAGTGTGGGTTTTTCATGGTTCGTGGTCTCCAGCGTTACATGGAATCAATCATAGAATCATGTAGTTTGAGTCAGAAGGGATGTTGAAGCTCATCTAGTTTCATGGGCAAGAACACGTTCCAGTAGACAGGTTGCTTCAAGCCCTGTCCAACCTGGCCTTGAACAGTGAAAAAGGAGTGTATTGCATCCATGAGGGGTGCTTGCAGTGCTTTGGAGTTGATCAGTTCTCTTCAAACTGAAAGCTTGTCTGCTTTAATTTCATCATGCAAGCAGTGTCATTCCTTTACTTGAACTGTGTTAGTGGCTTTTGCCAAATTGTCTGTGATCAGGACAGGATGTAGACCTCATAAATAGGCTTTGAAACCTCTCAGTAGAGATATTTAACAGCAGGGTGCGTGGAAGAGGTGTCTTTGATCATTTGGTAGGATTTAGTTTTACAGAAAGTGAACTCTTCTTTAGAGGGGGTGAATACCCTTTGACTTCATTTTCCGTTCCCTATCTGTGCTGCTCCACTTTTTTAAAGAGAATAGTTTCTAATGGCAATGAAACATCCTCTGCAACTAAGTATAAACTTGAAGCCAATTGCTGGAACTGAGATTGGAAGCTACTCTTTGATTTGAATTGCTGAACAGATGAGGATGAGTGGTTTTGATTGGAAATCTGTCAGTAGCTATCATTACTACAAATCTGTCACTTTTTGAATCCCCTCTTTTTCCTATTGGATTAATTTTCGTTCTCTATTTCAGTCCTAATACCTTGTGGTAGGAATTTCAGAGAAAATGAGGAAAGAAAATCAAGGCAAATACACCTTCTCCCTCCCTCTTTAAAAAAGACAAGTGCAATTATTTCATTGACTAAACACTTCATTTTCATATTTCAGGTACCAAACACTGGGGTTGGGGACTGGCACTCCGCACGGACAGAGAGATGCCTGATACTAACTATTCTTGTGATAAATCTGCTATATTTGGGTGCATTATGAGAGGCTCATTGACTAGGCATTAGGTTTTACAGAGATTGTCTGTACTGAAATTGGTGTGTCTGCTTACAGCTGTTTTTTCCAAGCAGACTGAGCATACCCCATCCATTTCTGTCTAGTGTTTTCCGGTTTTTAGCTTCTGTTTACTCCAGTAAGTGAAGGAGGATGAAGTGGGAAAGATAACATAGGTTTTTTTATTCCCCTCCTAAAAACTAATACAAAGTTGCCTTTATCCTTATGTTTTCCTTACCTTATGTCTAGATTTTCCTAGTTAGAAACAGTTGTGAAAGAGAATGTCTGTTTCCGTAATTTATGGAAAAATCTTGAGTCGGAGGTCTTCTTCCTGCAGATAGAACCAATGTTGAAATCAGACTGTAGCTTTATGGACTTCTTCTGGGTTTTTTTTTTGCTGTTTCCCCCTACTGCAGACATCATGGAGCATGAGAAACCAGCTGTCTTCCATTTTCTGCCATATGTTATCCTTTAATTCTACATTTATGTACTAGTAGAAAGACCTCAAGTCCTCCAACTTGGAAAACAAAGCTAGACTGGTGTTGGAATCTCAGCTCTGAAGAGCTTAAATCTAAGAATCCAGTGTTGTTCTTCCCTTGCTCTTGGGTTATGTGGAGACATGGCTTGCATCAGGCTGGGTTGAATAAGTTTTTCAGTGTTTGCTCTAATGCTCAGCCATGAAATAGACCTCACTAAAAACATGGTGAAATCCTTACATTAAAAATCCCTTCAGGCTGAGCTTCAGGAGTTTGAAGTGTGTTATCTAGTACTGCAATATACTTGAAAACCCAGGTGTTGGCTTAAATTGTCTTGTGTCTGTTACCAGAATGTGAAGTTTAGATGGTTTAGTCAAGCCATCTTCAGGTTGATGTTTTGGTTTCTTCTCATAGTTTCCTTGGCCATCAAGTGTGATGTCTTTGAAGGATAATGTTTCATCCTGTTCTGACAGATCTCTGACTGCTGCAGTATGTCTCTATTGCCTGAGGGGAGACCACATCCATCTGTTTTATAATATATAGACTTTTAAAACTTACATGTAACATAAGTGGGTATTAGAGGCTTCAAAATCTACTAAGAAAGGCTACCAGTGTGCAGTTCTGGGGGCAAAACCAAGGAACCTTTGAACTTGGATTTCCAGAATTGAACTGACTGTTTGCATCTGATCAGTGTTAACCGCTTTTCTCCTGGCTGAAAGTGACAAAGAGGAAAAGTGATGGCTTTCAGTGTGTGTGTATGTGGCTGAAAAGTGGCATCATCACAGAAATAGCATCTTTAGCCCTACATTTAGTCAGAATCCTAGTAGTCAATCTGGAGGCACATCTACCTGTTCAGTTTTTGGAGTGGCGGGAGCCTTGTTGCACATTGCATTTGAATACCATAAATCTGATCAGACTTAATTTCATCTGCCAGCAACAGCGAAGCCTTGACTTGCATCTTGAGGGACATGGCAGAATGAGTTTCTAGAGATTTCACTGCTGCAAAACTTGCTTGATCCCATTCCACTAGCTTTCAGAATTTGTCACTGGATTGGATGAAGAAGTAAACTTATTCCTGACAACTGCAGAGCTGTTGCTAGCTGATCTGTAGCAGTCTTTGATCTCTTTGACAAGAAAAGGTTATCAGAGTGGCATCTGAAGTGTTACCTACAGCTGATGGATTATTACTGATGTTTTCCCCCATGGCTCTGGACTCATGGCTTTTATGAAGTCCTCTGAACTCAGCACATTGGTAATTGTGTGGGAACACTGCTTTGAGTCACCTGTGATATAGCTGAACCTCTGTGCTATCAGAGGGTGTTCAGCAGTAGCCAGAGTTGTTGAATTGTGCAGTATATATGTACATTTCCTCCTTTTCTTACCCTGCTGGTAATAATCCTGTGAGCATGCTCCACTGAGACTCTGTAGTCAAACAGCGATTAGAGTAACTCTGGGTGTGCTCACCCCTGTGTGTTTGTGCTGAGCACTAGGGTGGGGAGGAGAAGATGAAAACCTATTTGTATGTGTGTTAAAACCAAGTTATATGTGTACAAGTGATAAGCTGTGTGTTCATCTGCTATGAATGTTTGTGCAGGCTGCTAGCTTTGCAGATTTGGTCTTGCTGTCTCTTGCCTTAAGAGTTGGTTTATGCGTTGAAGTGCACGGTGGTGCGATGATGTGACTTGGATGGTGATTATAACAATGGCTTTAAAATTAAAGCAGGCTTTTACTTAAGCACGGTGCAACTCTGTTGCTTTGAGGGGCTGCAGCAACTTTGACCTGATGAAATTGCCTTGTCTGCTTTGGGTGAAACCTCTTTGTGGTTATGTATGGAACACAGGTTTTTCAACCAATGATTTGTTAAAGGTTTCTATTTTGTTTTAACTGTGTAGGACACCAGATGATCTCTCCAGGCAGATCGTGGCCTTGCAGCAAAGGGAACTTGTGCTGAAAGAGCAGAACTCTACCATCACAAGCAGGTGAGTGATACCAATAATGGATGCTGCTAGCAAAACACTGCTATATTAAAGCATATAGAAAGAAAACTAGGACTGCAAACTGAGAGAACTGCTCTTTAGATTTCTTTGCTATTCTGTAGAGCCCTCTATGCTGTCTTCTGTCTCATGTTGATGAAGAGTTTATTGCTTACTGAAGTCTTTGCAGGAAGGAAAAGATGAAGAACTGTGGGTGGATGCAGTGAAGAGTTTATCCCGCTTTATTTTATGAGCTAAAGTGTTCACCATAAGGGGAAGTGAGCTGCTTTCTCAGACCACTTCAACTTGAAAGGGAATGTCAAAGCAAAATGTGCAAAGTAGCCATCTGTGTATGGATAGGAGAGTAAGAAATCTGAGGGCTGTGGTTTGACTACCTAAATGACCAGTTTGCATAGATGATAGTGGAAAAGTCTGTTTGTAGTTTCGGTGTCAGAGCACTACTAGGCTTTGGGAGGAGCAGTCTGTTTATAGAGGAAGATCTGTATTTGAAGCTAGAGGCTGTTTAAACCTTTGCCCTGGTGGAGGAGTATTTGATAGGGGAAATGCCAGAGCTTAACTTCCCAGACCGCACTGGATGCTTGTGGCATTTCTTAACACAGTTCCCTAGAGTGCCAGAAAGTGCTTCTCATTCTTGGTTCACATACTCTTGCTTCCCACACTGTTTTATTTCCTCATATTAAGATCCCATTTTCTGTTCCTGTTAAAAACAATAACTCTTTTAAAGAGGCTCTTGGACTGTTTGCATTGCCAGGTTGTTCACTGACTTGTCTGAGCAACGGAAGTGTGGAGAATTTGGTGTAAATGTGTTGAATGTAAAGCAGTCTACTAAGTAACTGGACACTGGACAAGCACTCTTAGTTTGTCTTGGGCTGCATTTGCTAATGTCTCTTGAGGTATGTGGTAGATCTTGGTTCAAGAGGTGATCATGGTCTGGGCTCTGCCTTTCTAGTGATGGGCAGGATTCGAGCTGGGTCTTAAAAGCTTTGTGTGTGCTTCTGCTCTTAATGAAACTATTTAGTTGCAAAATTGTTCAAGCCAAGTGTAAATTCCTGTGAGTGCAGCCAGCCCAATTGTTCTGTGGTTTCTGCTAAGAACTTTAAAAGGGTGAAAAATACCTCACGAGGATAAGAAAGACATTTCATATATTAAAAATAAACCAAGAAAGCCCTCAGAGCCACAGTTGATGAAATGATCAAATGAAAGAATGATAGTTATGCTTGAGTTCCTGATTTATATTTGGTTTCAGGCTCCTTCTCACAGCCTGTCAGAGAAACGCTTTTTCTAAATGTATTAATGGCCAAAGGGAATCATCTGTTGCAAAAGGCGCCTTTTGGTAGTGCCTGTTCGTGCTGGATGTAATTGTGCCAATTCAGTTGAAGAAATAAAAACATGATTAAGATTGCTTTTTGATTTGAAGTGAAATGGGCTGTAAAGTTCCTTCAATTAAAGTTCTCGCATTTTCTTGATGCAATGCTGTGTGTAATTTCTGAAACTGATAATTTCAGCTCTCTCCTGGCACATACCTTATTCTGTCTGAAAACGGAGGCAAAAAGATACATTTTTAAAAGCCTTTCATTACTGATGATTTGAAAGTTCCCAGGAGGAGGTCTTTGGAAATAAAACCTTGTTAAGGAAGCAAATCTAATTTTCTCTTTTCCCTGAATCTTTTCCAGATTTAGGTGATGGTCTTTTATTTGTTTCATAATTGTGGTCAGAATGGTCTGTGTATTACAGTAACTTAATATATGATTGTGACTCCCTCTAGTGATGGAGCCCAGCACTTATTCAGTTTATATTGTTATTTTCAACCACAAGTTCTTTTGGCCTTAGTTGAATGTGTCTTCAGTACTGATAGTGTTATGTTTGATTTATGAAGTTGTTGGTTATGTTTGTACAGAGCAATATACAGTACAAAGACAGAATATTTTTACCTACCTTAAGAAGCTTTGATTTAATTTTCTCCATTAAAATTAATGATTTGGTAGGTGCTTAAGAAAACATCCTCAGAAGTTGTCATCTGAATTCCCTTTTATAGCAATGGAGAATCACAGATAGTTTTGGCTTACCTATGCAAAATTCAGTGCAGCAGAAGAGGTTTAAGTGTTGCGTTAAACATTCCCTAAATGTCTGGTATTGAGTCTTTGTGCATTGTGTCTATCTGGTTGTCACTGAACTCTTAAACACAGGCAGAAGGGTGCCTGGAAGGATTATTCATTCAGTCCTTTCACTGTACTCTTCTAGGTTTTTATTCTCACTGACGGTACTTCTCCTTCATTGCTTACTGAGTGTGATAGACATTTGCCAGCTCCTGTTTGTCTTGCAAGGTGACAAATAGTCACCAGTTTCTTTTTGGTGAAAGGATAAGCTTGGTAGTAAAGCAGGAGCTAATTGCTATTGTATCTGTATATGAGCAGGACTTTACTTCAGAAAACAAACCAAGCATGGACAAGTTATCACAAGGGAACAGTTTGCTTTGTAAGGTCTCTTCTGGAAAAAAAGCCTGGAGACAAATGTAGCCCAACTGCTTCTCAGTGTCCTTTAGTTTATCTAGAATGGAAAGTTTTGCTGTTACGGTTTAACCTCATCTGGCAACTCAGACACTCACGGCCACTTGCTCACTGCCTCTGTGGGATGGGGAGAGAATGGGAAGGATGAAAGTAAGAAAACACATGGGTTGAGATAAAGACAGTTCCATAAGTAAAGCAAAAGCTGCAACACAAGCAAAGTAACACAAGGAATGCATTTGCCGCTTCCCATGGTCTGGCAGGTGTTCTTCCATCTCCAGCACAGCAGAGATCCGTCATAAGTAACAGTCACTTGGGAGGACAAGCACCATCACTCTGAGTGTTCTCCTTCCCTCCTCCTTCCCCCAGCTCTATATGCTGAGCATGATGCCATATTGTATGGAATATCCCTTGGCTTAGCTGGAGTCAGCTGTCCTGACTGTGTCCCCTCCTGACTCCTTGTGTGCTTTCAGCCCGATCACTGGTGGGGTGAGGAGCAGAAAAGTCCTTGGCTCTGTGTAAGCACTGCTCAGCAGTCAGTAAACATCACTGTTTTTAGCACAGATCTAAACCGCAGCCCCATTACCAGCTACTGTGAAGAAAATTAACTCTACCCCAGCCAAACGCAGCACATATGGTATACAAACACTGGTAACAGTGCTTTCCAAATGGCATATGGCTTAATTAAACAGACTAAATTTATTTTGTCTCATTTTTCCATTCTTGAACAGCTCTCTATTTATTACTGTTTATATTTTAGAGCCAATGTTTCTGTTATTAAAAAGGCAATAGAGTTCATTACCTCACAAAAAGGCTATACTGCTGCAAATGAGCCCTTGCATTGATATTCCATTCCCCCTGCCTCTGGCTTGGGGGATCTGAAGGGCAATCTGTGTTTTGTGTAACTCCTGCAATTGCTGGTGTCTCAAAGCTTCCTAGAGATCAAATGGTAATGCATATCATATTTGCTGTACAGCTCAGATGGGTTGCTTTTAGACACAGAACCACAGGACTGAATTTCCTGAACAGTAGGTTTAAATCAGTTTCTTTTAGCAGTGATTGTTTACATGTTGGAGTTGTGTAGGCTCCCTTGGAGCTCGCTATTTTTGCTAGGAAGGAAAACCTTCCTGTGGTGCTAGAATGGGGAAGAGGAGAAGCTCACTCTTCTACTGAACACATAGGTAGCAACTCGCTTCTCTTTGCAACTTCAGGATTGCCGAATAAAGTAGCTGAAAGTGCCATTAATAGTGTGAGATGGAGTGTATTGCTACAAGTTGTGTAAATAGAGTAAATTATACTTGCAGCAGTAACAGCGGGAAGTATCATGGAGCTCTTACTGCAGAACAAAGATAACAACCCAAAGGTTTAAAAGCTCAAAAGAAGATTGCTTAGGGCCACCTAGATAACCTGCTGTACCTGCTCTGCTTTTCAGGACAAGGTAATGAAAAAAGGGTGCTTAATTAGTGGCTGAGTTGAACCATGCAACCGTCATTACTGTAAGCACATTTTTCCCCCCAGCAAATGGATGCTATAGATGTGGTACTTGAAATCTACTTTTTCAGGAAGAGTTGATAGTTGTAGCTTGTAATACGGAAAGCTGGCCAAGCAGTTTATAAGCTTTTGTCTTATGGAAAAATGATGCAGTGGTTACATTATTTTTTAAGAAAGAAAAGAGGCATTTATTTTTCCAGAATCCTGTCCTCATGTTTGCAGTCTCTGCAGAGATTTCCTACAACAATCCTGGCAAAGCAGCCTAGAATTTGAAATGTAAGGAGAAACCTCCCCTCTGATGAGTGTTGCTCTCTGAAATGGCTGAGTAGGAAGGAATGGTACTGCTTTTGCAGTTTGATCTTTGCTTCAATTCTGAATGACTGCCTGTGAGATGGACTGTTTTGATTACTTGTGGTCTCTCCTGAAGTGATCATTTGTTTTCTACTTTTGCTTTGTTAACTAAGGCTAATATTGACTTTGGACTATTGAGGTGTCTTCTAGGAAGTCAAATAAAAGGAAGAAAGTAAAGTTAGTACTGAGCAGGATGAAGACACAAAGGAAAATGGAAGAGCAATAAATCTTTGGTTCTGGTGTTGGGATCCTGGAGCTGATGGTTTATTCCCATCACCTAGTGTCAGAAATCCAGCCATGCGTTTTGACATATAGTTTCATATGTGAAAAGCAATAGATAGAATATGTTTGAGGAAATATTTTCCTTCTCTAAGTGCTCATAGAGCTCTGTTAAGACACATGGTTGTTTACCACCTTCATTTATATAAATCATGTAAAACTGATTACCCGAAGAACCTGCTGTGTGTGTTGTTGCTTAAAAATGAAATCAGCTAAAGCATTGAAGGCTGGGGAATGTAGATTGCAAACTGAACACAAAATGCTTTTGAGTTGGGCAGCAGGGATTTGATTTAATAAAAACCCCAATGAATGAGTGATGATAAGCTCAGAATCATCCATCCCCACAAGTGCTGTTAGCTCAGAAGTGTTGTAAACCTATTGCCCATCTTTCCCTTGGATGTCCTAAGGATTACCAGTCATAAATTTAAATAGACCCTGTCAGACTTGTCTGTATCTTCCGGAAAGTTGGACCGAAGTTTAATTACAGTGAGGTGCCTTTTATCTGGCAGAGAGAAGTGCTGCCTTTTTAGTAGGCTTTATGAGTTAGTTTGTGATCAAAAGCAGCACTTAATGTCTAATATAGGACAAGGTAGGGACTTTCTTTTTTCTTCTCCTATTCATCTGTATAGCACATTGCGCCTTGATTTCTGTTGGAGGTGTGTGTGTACCTAATACCAGGCAAATGTTTATTCACAGCGCTTCAGGGCGATATTAACTGCTGACAGGTTCTGCATTCATTTATTGAGTAATATTGTGAAGCAATGACTAGGAGTATTGCTTTTTCCTTTCTACAAAAGTAATCTTTCATGCATTTTTATACCAGGAGTAGTTGATAGGGTCCCATCAAGTGACCAATCTACCACAAATAGGCACACTCAAATAGTAAGTTTCCAGAGGAACATCTGGTTGTTTGTGACTCTAATTGAGTAGATACAAAGCTGTTCTAGTTCTTTTTTATATCATGTACTTAGTCCTTAGCAGAAAATAGGAAGGCAAAAATAATTTAGTCAAGACATTGACTTATGCTTCCAATTCTAAAAACATGGGATTTTGCCCAGACCTTTACTTTTCATGATTGTGCCATTTTTAGTCTGATTTCCTGAGGAAGTGAGGCTTATTACAGTGCTTTGTGTGTGTATGTAGATGCAACTGCCTGTGCCTACCCCATACTGTTGAACTTGCTGGTTGTGTTCTGTCAAGTTTAGCAGATGGGAGAGGCCTCAAAAATAACAAATTCCAGCATTTTTAAGGTAAAGAGGTCTCTATCTCCAGGAGAGACATCCTATTGCTGCAGAGGTCATGTCCTGTTAGGCATTGGAGCTCTGCAAGCAAAAACCTCTTTAATGTCACACTAACAGCGAATTGCAGATCGTGCCTACTTGGCTGCTGCTCATTCAGCCTTAAGACTGGCAATAAAGGAAACACTGCTCTGATTCCACGAGAGTTTCTGCTATGCCATGTTTTCTAAAGGCTTGCATTATTTGATAGTACTGTGGTAATGTTGGTATTGTTTTTGTGCTGTTGGTATGAGAAATGGAAGTCTACTTGAGTCAATATTCGTCTTTGGAGAGAGAAGTTCATACATAACCATGTTCTGGAGCCTATGAAACCAGTCTTTTTCTGTTAAAAGGAAAATACATAGAGAAAGCCTAAAAAAAAAAGCCTACAGGGGACAGACATAGCTGTAATTGTACCATCTTTTCAGCCTGGAGCTCTGTACAAACTGTGTAGTGCAAAACCAGTAAAAAAAGAAAGATATTTGGTTTGTTACCTTATATTTGACTGTGCTTCTTGGAAAACATTCAAGGCTAATCTGTGCAATGCCTCTGCTCAGTGCTCTAATCACTTCTAATGATGAATAAATCGTAGAAGCTATTTAACTCTGTTCTTATTACTATTTTTTCTTGCTCCATGATTGTGATTGACACTTGGCGTTCCTACTCCCACCCTTGATGTATGTGCATGTTATAACCAGAATGAATGATAACTTTCATTTGTTTTCGTCCTCTGGACATACTGATTCAGCATTCCCTTGGGTTGTACAGGTAGCAGAGTGTATTGGCCAGAAAACTATGTAAAGATGATCAGTGAATTTGATAGGAAGCATAGGCTGTTCCTGCTGTTACATTGTACAGCAGACATGGTGTTTCAGCATGGAGCTGCGCTGTGGCAGCTAGGGAAGGAGCAGTCTGCCTTACATTTCATCTCTGCGTGACTCACACCTGCACTATGAATCTTTCACTTGTGTGAGACTAGAATTCCTAAAAATCTGAGGTGAAATAGTTGTATGTTAATACCAGGCCAGAGTTCTTGGAAACTAGAATGAGCATTTAGATTAATGTAATTTGAAGTCAAAACTCATCTATTTTCATTATCCTTTTTAGCAGGGAGATGCTATGATCAAATTAATGATCTAAATGAGACTGATGGGCCAAAAGAAATGTCCCACATCCAGGTTGTATTTGTGATGTGAATACAAATATACGAATTATAATCTCAGCTAAGGAGGAGGCAGCAGCACAAAAAATGCTCTCCTTTGAAACCAGTAGTATTTCAAACCATAAATTCATCCTGTTGCCAAGTTTTGCATAGAGCTCTGGGAGTTGTAGAGCTTTTGGATTTCCAGTGCTTACGCATTTCTCTTACTGCCTCTGCAGTGGGACAGTAAGCCTTGAAAGACTGTGTATGAGCCAGAAAAAAGGAGAGCTCTTCAGTTTGACAATATCTTTAGAGTCAGTCTGGAAGTGATAAGGATGGTCCTGTGGTTAAGGTAGAAGAATATGGCCTGAGAAGTCTGGAGTTTCTGGAGAAGCTCTGTGTTTGCTTGGCTTCAGCTGTGTCACTTCATGCAGTAACCTGAGTTTCTCATATTTTCACCCAGAAGACCATGTTAATGAAAATGAACGTTGCTACATATCCCGTCTATTCTGCGCCTCATTATTTTAAAGGCAGATAAAAAATGTTAATTCCTTTCTATCTGTGCCTATTAAGATTTTTTTCCTTTTTCAGTTTCCTTCTCTCCCAAAAGCAATCATACGTGTTTCTTCACATACAGTATCTTAAAGTGGTAGTACTGACCATGACTCTTGGGATGTCCCTTTGAAATGTGTTAGTTGTCAACAGTCAAACAAGGTTGTCTATAGCATTGTCTCTGAATTTGTAATGCTGGCACTTAAGTACAGCTTTCTGAGCAGGCATCAGGAGCCAGAGGTGGACTGGTGGCAGAACGCCAGTCATTTACTTGTATACCTACTGTAGATGCCATAATAACAGGGGTCTCAAAGACTGTGGGTTATTCTATGGTACTGTCTGTATTGTTCATTTTAATCATATGGTTTCCCAGTGCTGAGGGGGGAGTGTGGACAGCCAGAACACACTGAGACATTTTGCCAAGGAAAGCTTGTATTCTGTAGGGTCTTGTAACTGCTGTGAAGTGGTGTCAGTTCAAACACAGCACAGAATATGATCCTGTCTAAAAAGGTAGATTGTCTTGGGAGGGATGTCTCCATCAGTTGATCGTATCTACACGTAATCTGTGCTCAGCTCTTGAGCTAATTCCTTGTTTAACAGTTTCTCATCTGGATCACATCAGCCTCAACTATGTGACCTTTTCAGCCTGCAATTGTTTATATTTTCTTTATGTGTTTTCATTTCTGCATTCTCTGTGTCTGTATGCACATATGAATGTATAGACCATGGTGCAATATAGTAAATGGAGGAAATACCATATGTATATAGCTGGTGGTGGGAGGAGGGCATTTGTAGCTATAAATAGTTTCCTAATGTCAGTGTTTTATCATCTATACAAAAGACATATGGCTTGAAAAGTTGAATCAAAAAGTAAGCTGCCTTGTCTTTTTTAGCTGTGTAAGGCAGAAAAAAACTTGTCATAAATTATAGTCAACCCCACCACTAAAAAGCAGCTTTCTTTTGCTGCTCTGAAAGTTAAATGACTAATGTGCATAATTTATTTGAGCATCTGTGCTAAAAACTTGCATACCAAGTTTTAGTTCAATGTGATCAACAATGGCGAAAATTAGGATTTATCATGGAAATGCTGACGGATATGAACATGTGTAGGCTAAACCGGTGCCTGACAAACCTTCTTATTGTGCAATGCTAATGGTGAAACACATTTTTTTCCTGCTGTAATTGCCTTTCCCCCTTCCTCGTCTGCTTAATTTTCTCCTTTTCAAACTCGGTGGGTTTAGCTGCACTTCATATTCGGATTCCTGCTTTTTCTGGAGTCTGCAGAAAACCTCCGAAGTTGTTCTTGTGATATTTCTAAACACAAGATAACCCTGAGCTCTCTGCATGAGTGCTGGGAGGAGGATCAGCATCCCGAACTGTAGCTGGTGCTCTGCAGTAGCGTGCTCCTAACAGAAGATGGTGCCGGCAGCATTGGCAGCTCCTCTGTCCTCCTTCCCCTCCTCCTCCACCTTCTCAGGCTTGCACAGGGACGGTGCTGTCACCAGGATTATAAATTCTGGAGCCAATTAGCTAAAAACTCTTACAAGTGAAAGGAAAGGAACGAAAAGCTGCAGAACATCTTGACGTGAATATGCTTGTCTCAGGAACTCTTCTGTGGAGAGCTCAGATGTAGCCTTTTGCTATAGCTCTGGTGCATCTTTGGGTGAAGCATCAGATACTTTTGAGGCATTTGGTTAAGGAAGGCTTAGTTGAAAGAGTCAAACAAGGCAAAACCTTGAAGATGTGTTTGTGTCTTGACAGTGTTTCCTCCTTTCTTCATCCTTGCCACAAGATATCTTGTTAAAGGAATACTAATGTACTAATTTTATTCTATTCTTTTCACATTCCAAAGTAGACTGATCTTGGTTCTTGCATAGGCATCTGTCAAGGCAGCAGTCATATTTGGTGGCGGGAGTGGGGCAGCCATTCTCTCTTGCTAAGGAGAAAACCTGACAATTTCTCAGTGCAGTCCTTTTGTAGGAGTATATGACTCCATAGCAAAGGAAATGGGGTAGAGCTGGAGGTGGGTTAAGGAATGGTTTTGGCAACTGGTCCAGTTATTTTGTTGCTGGTAGCTTTTGTTTTTCTTTAGCCAAACAAGGAAAAGCTGCAGTAAGATCATTCAGATCTGGGGCTGGAGGCTTGGTCAGAAGGCTTAGGCATTGTACTCTATTACAGTTCAGAACAATGTTCTAGCAACATGCAGTTTCCTTTCTGTTGTATTTCATCTATGGTCTGTTTTCACATATTTTCAATGTTTAAACCAATGTTCACATATTTGTTAGTTTCAAAACACATTCTTAGTGGTATGAGATGGAAATTGATAAAATAACCCACAAAAACAATCCCAATAAAAGCCCATAACACAGCCTCCCAGTTTTCCTCTTATTCAAGCAACAAAAATCAAATTATTATGAGCAGAATAACTCCTGAAGAGGCATTCTGCTCCTCAGCCAGAAAAAGCTCTTGAAATATTCATGGAAATAAAGTAAAATGTGTCCCTTTTTAGCTCTACAAATAAGGGATTATCAAATCCAGCCCATGGCAGTTGCAGCACATGGAGTTCAAAGTATCTACAACTAAGAAAAGGGGAGGGGTGTGTGTGCTTTAAGAAAACACTGAAGTTCTTATACTGACAAACTAGCACATATCCATGGGTTATCCTAAGGAAAACAGTCCTTCCTGCATCTTGCATTGGAGATAACAGTTGTCACCAAGGCAATGCATTAATTGACTCTTAGAAACCAAACGTATCATTCATGTTGATGCATCTACTTCAACAGCAAGGCTGAAGTCACTTCAGCACTTTTTCTGGTAGCTTGGAGTGTGGAGCAGTGCTGCTTGCATCCCCTCCAGCTGAAACAGGCTGAGTCCTGTGCCACCAAGGATGTAATTGCAGCACAGGTTGTCTGGCTGTGTCACACTGCCAATTTATTGAGTGAACTTGCTCCTCTGGGTCTTATGCCTTGGTTTTCATTCTACAAATCTTGCCCTGGTGTAAGGATTGGAGCTTGTTGAAGTCAGAGTGCGTTTTGATGATTCACAGGAGAATCAGCAAAGCAAGGTTTGTAGGGAGGAGTAATACCTTTTATTAGACCAAATGATAGGATTAGGAGACAGACATGAGTTCGGGCACACAGCCAATGCTCAGATCTGATATAGAAAAGCCTGCAAGCTAAATGCAGGTTAAGAACAATTGCACTGAGTTTAACTTCATTAATCAACTAGACAATTTGAGAGAGAAGATAGTGGGCCCATTTGGAATGGGGGGGGAGGTATCAGACCAAAGAGATGTAATGGGTGTCAGCATCTGTGAGAGGGACTTGATCTAAGTCATTCTGGTACATAACCAGGGTTTTGATAAGATGACCAATTGGTAGTATGACCTTTCTTCATACCATAGAATCACAGAATGATTTGGGTTGGAAGAGGCTTTAAAGACCATCTAGGGACACCAGATAGACAGTGTACATCATGTTTTTGCCAGAGCCGTATACAAGTAACTTCTGTGTTTCCCTGACTCAGTACTGGCATTTCAGACTTGCAATTAAGGGGCCAGAACTTCAATTTCATATTAACCAAAAATACTGTATTCTGTACTGTCGATGAAATCATTTTATCATATTGTTTGAGTTATCTCCTCTGGGCACTCTGCTGGAGCAGCAAGTCTGAACCTGCCGGTACAGTGACTCCTGAATGAGTTTTGCTTCATTTGTCCAAATGTGGTGTAGGATGAAGTGTGTTCCCTGAGATACAGTAATTCTGCCTCTTGCGCTGAGTGCTGTGAGCTGTGCTGATGCAGGGGAAGGCCAGCTGTAGGCCATGGGGTGGTGATGTTCATGACAAAATCTTTTGTCAGTTTTGGGTAGCTATTTGGACTTTATAGGGCAGCATAATGTGGTTTCTTTCTTTCTAATGTTTTTAAGCTGTATCCTATTTAATAAAAGTGCACTTCTTCTGTGTTACCTGTGGCATTATGTGCAGTGTAGTGCACAGCCATGAGGAGTAAGTATCTTAACTTGCCTGAGAGTAATATAATCTTTTTTTAACAGTGTATTTGTCAGATTTTTTTCTTTCCTGATTAAATCTAAAAGGAAAAAAAAACACATACTGATAATAAGAACTGTGATTATAAAACCCAAACAACAGTAAGATAACCTGGGGCAAAGTGCTGCCTAAAAATACTTGGTGTTTTTAAGCTAATTACATTTTATATTGCCAGTAACCTTTTGGAAACCTTTCATTTGCATGGATTGCAGATGCCTCCGAAGAAATGTCTTTATGCAAAGAGAAAATGCATTCCAGTCATCTCTTCAAACCCAAAGTGCAGGTCTGCTGTCTGTAGAATGTGCCCTTTGTCAGAAGAGCTTTATAACTTGCTTGTTCTCAACCGCAGGGAGAGCTTTGCCCGCTGGAGGACAAGCATCCAAGCTGTGTCATCTTGCAGTGTTGCTTCTTGTAGGTGGGTGTTTGAGATATCAACAGCGACCCAGGGACGCTCTTGAACTTATAGAGGAAGTATTCATTAATGCTTAAAGGTAGAGGAGACTTGAAATTCATTCTGACCCCCTTCAGAGGTCTCTGGCTCAATGGCAAACTTGTAAATGATGAAATACAAACCTTGTTTCAGATGCACCTGAAGGCAGAAATTCCTCAGTTGTTGCTAGCTTTTAATCTGGATTCTTTAGGGTTTTTTTCTTGAAGTAATTACTTAACCTCTTCTCTGAATTAGTGCTGAAGGTCTGGAACCAAATACAGGAGAGTGAAGCTGGGTGAAGTTTCCGTAGTTTCCCTTTTCCCATTGAGGCTATTTCTTGAATGAGAACTGAATGAGAGAGAGAAGGGTGGTTATAGCTCTCGTGGATAATGTAGCTGTCATTGAGGCTGACAGAAGTTACGGTGTCCTTCTCCCTGTAAGCCCAACAGTCTCGGTCAGACAGCCTCAGACTGCATTGGTTTTGAAGTTTTAAAAATAAAGTGGCATTTTGTGTTAACGTGTGCAGACTTCAGAGGAGTGCCTCGTGTCCTTAAAGAAGTGAATCAAGTCAAGGAGTCAGTGTAGATGCTCCCCTATTTGATCAGTCAGGTTAGTATTTAATTCATTTTTTTCACAGCTCTTTTAAAGAGGAATTTCTGTCTCTAGTTACCTTATTTCAAAGAAGTAGGAGACCATTGTTGCCTCTGCTGCAAGATATTAAGCCATGTACTAGAAACAAGACCCGCTTAGAATAAATAGAGCTTTGGGACTCTGAGATTTGAATCCCAAAAGAAGAGTTTTGATTAACTGTGTCTCCAGGTACAAACTTCATTGTAGCAGAGGTAATTACTAAAGTAAGGCTGGCTGTATCCAGTGCCATTTCTTCTCTACAGTTTACAAATAAAAAACTCTTTGTAACCAGCCGTCTGAATCACCACCTTCCAAAACAGAGAAAAGGTGTTGCACTCTTGTGTTTCTACTTAAAAGAGAGAAGAATTTGAAATGTCATAAAATCCATGATGCTCAGGTGATTGACACTGATGCAGATGCCATTTACATATTCTTATACTGGGATTTATATGACCAACAGAAGTCCTGCAGCAGAGATAAAGCAGGACTTGTAAGAACATTACTCTTAGAAGGAGGCTGGTGGTATGAGTGATGTGTGTGTATCTGCTGTGTATTTACACCTGGCCTAGACTGCATGCTCTCTGCAGTACAGTCAATGTTGTCTGCATTCTTTCTAGGTGTAGAAGGATACATTTTTCTGCTTATGGTCTGTAATGTTGCTCTTCTGGAAAGCATTAAAGCTGCTTAAGGTCGACAGGATGGGGGAGAGGCTGGATGGAAATTGAGACCTGTGTAACACTGGACTGCAGGAATATTCAAAACTCAGCAGACCTTTGGAGGCAGTTTTGTTTCCAGCTCTGGTTCTGACCCAGGACTTTGGTGTGATGTTGAGCAAGTCAGTGGTCTGTCCTCTGCCTTGTGGGAGTGAATAGTTAACAAAGCTATGGTAATATTTACTGAAGCATGTCTTTGTCACTGCTTGTATGGGGCTTTTCCAAAGTGCGGTTCATGTATTTGCCAATCCTAAAGCTTTTACCTGCGCCCCAAATGCAGTTCTCAAATTCTGTTTAAAATCAGCTTGTTAGAAAGCAGATAAATGTTGTTTTGCTTCAAGCAGCTTTGTACTCCATTCATTAAGTAACATTTAATGAATTAAATTCCTAGTAAGAAAACTGTGGGAATCCAAAGGAGAGGAAGCACCTGGCAGTATTTTGTGCTTCTGGAATATACTGCTATGCAGAGAGACCCTACCTTAGTCTGCTGTCCAGTTCATGCTTGTACTGTAGGAGGGACGGAGGGATAGGAGCAGTTGTGAGAACAGCTTTGCTTTGGCACTATGACAGGTATTTGCCATAAGAGCCAAAGTTTTGCTTCAATGTGAATTTGCTGCTTTGTCTTATACATTGTAATAGTATGTATGAAGAAAATGAGAGTAGGTAAGGCAGGAAGAAATAGCAATCTAAGAATTCTCTCTTCCTACTCCATCTTGTGCAGAAAAGGGGTGGAGTGTGAAATGGAGAGAGAAAGTATGTCATTCCTGCAAAACCAGCTGCAGCTGAGCAAAAGCACTGAGGAGAGATGAGTAAATCATCAGTATTTCACATCACCACTTTCACAAACAAATATTAGGGAGGGAGAATGAAAACCTGAGGAAACAATGCAAAAGAGTGAGTCTGGGTGCGTAAGTGTCCCTGGGAGCCCCATGCAGGCAGGAGAAAAGGTTGTTGGAATTTTCAATTGATTTAAATCCCTTTTGATTTTGTAGCCTGTGTCTGGTCTGTATATATTGACCCTGGAAAGTGAGCAGGGGATGTTTGACTCCCTTATTTTTATGCCTGGCTAATTTTCTTGTCTGTATTTTCTAGCTGTGAATGTTGCAGACTTTATTACATTTTAACTGGTTTTAATACAGTAGATCATAAAAATCCTGTGAAACGAGAGGTGGTGGCCTCTGCACTGATGTGTTTAGTGTAGGAAGGATGCTTGCAAGTCACTGAAAGGCTTAAACTGAAACTGAAGGATCATCTGCTTAGTGAAGGCAGTGCAGAACTAAAAAACCCTGTCACAGCTGAGAATGAATTGCATTGTTAAAAAATTCCTCCTTTTCCTTTCATGTGAGGAGCTGGTTTGTGCTTTGAGGCATCAGTCCAAATGAGAGAAGAGAGGCTCTGTTTCCTTCCTTTTCATAAAGAGGTTCAGCAAGTTGTTACATAGCTATACGGTATCCATTTTATGTACATATATATGTATATATGCACACACATAATTATTTTGCAGTATAGCTGAGACCCTTCATAGCTGACTGCTCATATTTAACTAAGAGCCATGAATGGACCCATCTTTATAACAGATGACCTGTGAGCAACATATGCATATACTGGTGTTACTCCTGCAAGCTCCAAGCCATCAGTAAGGATTTCTTGCTTTTGCAAACTATGCTGAATGAAAACCATCGGAAGCTTGTTCATATCTTCCTGCCTGGCTTGTTGATGACAGACCAAGCAAGCTCTGTCACCCAGAGCTTTTCTGCCCAGCCCAGGGCTGGGTTACTGATGTAGAGATGAGGAGCAGCTTGCGTATCTTAAAACATACCGTTTTATACATGTGCTTTCAGGAGATCAGTTTCTGGTGCATTTTAAAGCTGAAGTAGCTTGGGCTGATAGGCAGTTACTGGAGGATGAGTCCATGGGTATATTTGACATTTCTTAACTCTCGGGTATTTGGCTTGGAAACTTCCTTCAGAGAGTGGCAAGGTTGGTTTGCGTGATCTCTGCACAGGTCAGATCTTCAGTTAATACCTTTTGACATGAAAACTGTTGGGGAACTGGTGCCTGTGGTATTGTCTGTTAGTTCTGATTTCATCACAGCTTCATGGACAGCAATGTTCCTGTAAAATGCTTATGATGATTTCTGCAAGTGACAAGTTCCCACATCACAAACTTGTGTCTTGTAGCAGCTGCTTTATACCAAGTTCCACATTCAGCATAAACTGAGAGCCACAGAGGAAACAGTCTCAGCCGGCCTCATTGAAGTCTTTACCTTATTAGAACAAGGACTATTTGTTTTGTTGCTTATGTTTAAAACAAAACAAAACTCAAACCAAAACTCCCTTAATCCATCAGAATTAATAAAACGGTGCCTGTTTGTCTAAAATCTCACAAATGGAGAATAGCTTAAAACAGTTCCATGTCTAGCTGAGGCACAGTTGACCTCAGGATCCTTTGTCTACAAACCTGAAGCCTCAATGGAAATTTAATGACTTTACAAGCTGCTGGTAATGCCCATGATAAATAAGTCTGCTTTTTGTTTGTGCAAATGATTTAATGGTCATAGAACACCATTGAATAAAATAATTGCTTTATTGCATCCATTTAATCATTCAAGGAGCCAATGCAGATTTGTTCTGGAGTGTGCAAAACAGGTATCCCATCACTCACTCAGCTTTGTCCCCATCTAAGTGGATATCTGAATAGCTGATGTTTTTCTTCTTTTAAACCTGCTTTATTTTCCCCGCTGCTTCTTGATTGTTACAGCATAAAAAATGAGATAAAAACAGAAATTACGAAGCCTTGACTGTGTGTGTTCCTGGGTAAAATCTGCATCATATTGCTTTTGAATTCTGGTACCTTTAACTGTAGTTTGGAAGAGAATGGGAAGGAAAAGGTGCCCAATTTGCTGCTCTTTAAAACCTCAATTTTTCTGTTCTAAAAGCTTGTAACCTTCAGTTTCTTAAACACATTCAGATTGTACCTGCTATATTTATGGAAGATGCTGTTTGACTAGAAGAATCAAGAACTTTATGATACAACTTGGAAATAGATAAAACCTCAACAATTTGGGTTTTTTTGCCTGGTTGTATCTGTTCTCCAGTGTATGTTAGTGTGAACGGAACTGGAAAGAAATCTATCTTTATTACAGGAAGCCTTATATCTCTTCAAGATTGACATTCTGCCCAACAGAGCAGCTGAGGTTGTATCTCAGAACTGCAAAAATAATCACCCCCCACAGCATTTAAAGTCAAGACATCATCTGTCTATTTGCTTTCAGTTTCTGCCAATGCTGCCATTTTATTAAGGTTTTTCTCCATAAGGATGACGGTCAGGAGCTCACTTTGAAGGTTTGTTCTGAAGTGATGAAAATCTACATTGAGGAACTGGTAGTTTAGAGAAACCACCAAGTATTAAGAGAGTTGTGGTAACAGCCAACTCTGTGTGGCTTTTTTCCTGTAAGCATGAATGATATGGATCAAAAACCTCTTTGTTAATATCTCAAATATTCTTACATGGGCAAGTGTCATTAAGATTTCTAATCTTAATTTGAGGTACTTTTGTGACAGAGGATGGCTGGTTTATGTGGCTTTGTGGATCTATCTTTAAATACATCTGTAACTTCGAACCTATTGAAGAGTTTGTCCCTGTAAATATGGAGACAAAGGAAAGCCGAGCCCTTCTTTGAGTTTTAACCTATGAGGTTTAGTGTGTTCCCACCTTGCACATTTGTGCCTGTGGCATGCCTGTGTGCAGCAGTAGGCTCTGCTAAGCAGAAACTGGTGTGAATTGGAGAGGAGTCACAACTCTCTTCATTTGTGAATCAATCCAGCACTCAGATTCTTACCTCTACCTGGCACCCCAGCATTGTCCACTACAAAGGATAAATGTGGCTGAAGTTAAGTCCAGGTGTGTATAAAAGGCACTAAAATGTCCTTTGCAGGATGTATTTTGGCAAGGGGAGTTAAGGTGTTTCACTGCTCCTCAGTGGAAGTCACGTATTTCACTGAGACTCTTTGTCTTTAAATTGTGTTCACAATTTCATTTTCTTATTCTTTTCTTTTTTGCCTTTTTGTGTTTTTAGCCCTTCGTCAGTCCCATACAACTTAAAGGTCTGCAGTACCTTATGCAGTCTCTTTGAAATGAACTGTCTCATGTAGAAATTGCCAGCAGGGAGACCACTGGATGCCATGGAACATTCATTTCTCTGCTGCACTGGGTAATGATTTCCTGGCTTCAGGAGCCAGAGATTAAAATTCTGGAGAGAGGATTTGCCCCTTTCCTCACTCAGCAAGGCCTCTGTGCCAGGGCTCAATCACTTCCTCTGCAGCAGCAGGAGCAGAGGTAATGTGATACTGTGGTCATTCAATCAGAGGTAGAAACGCTTTAATCTCTTCTATTCTGCCTGATAAATGCTTTCTTCTTTGTTCTGAATTCAGATCTCTGGTGTTC
Source organism: Forpus xanthops (assembly GCA_032466535.1). Lineage (NCBI taxonomy): Eukaryota > Metazoa > Chordata > Aves > Psittaciformes > Psittacidae > Forpus > Forpus xanthops. The sequence goes on along the minus strand of JASSUY010027628.1, from coordinate 2,708 downwards.
CTATTGTTGCAGGGATTGGAGGAGAAAAGAGATCATCCTGTCCAGTTAAATGTTCAGTGATGATGCCTTCCTTTATCCCCAGAGGCATTTTGTGATTTCGTTTGAAAAATGCAGTTGTGGGAAGGGGACAAAGAGCATAGGAAAGAAGGTGGGACTGGTAAATCCCACCACAGTTTGAAACTCCCCTAAAACAAGGACAGCTTCTATTGGGAGTGACTTATGTGCAGAAAGCACAGTAAGGATCAGAGCAGCTTCTGCTTCAGCGTGTGGTCTTTGCTCTGAATAGTTGGGGTGCTCTGTATTAATTTAGCAGGTGAACTTCTGACCTGTGCAGCCACTTCCTTTGTTGTGCAAGCCACAGGAAAGTGATGCTGTATTCACATCTGGTGCCAGGTAGAGCTGGAGGGTTGGGGTAGCTCTGATTTTGACCTGTCTGTTCCTCTTCATTGCAGTGGTTGCGCAAAAATGTGATGGATGACTATCGACTTTGCTGCTTTATTTTGCTCCCTTTGCGGTATCGACATGAGTTAATAGGGCAGAAGCAGAAGACAGACTTCGTACAAAGTGGAAAGATATTTTATGTCAATAGGAATTGTAAGATAAGAAATACAGCATTAAGGGTGAACACACAAGAGAGTTAATAGCTAACCAAACCACTTGATATGCCTACAGGAGAAAGGCAGTGACCAAGAGCCATAAACATCTCTTTTGATGGAAATATATTTTCTTGTTCTGTGGATGTTGTTCTGTGATGGTGGTTATTGGGTTTTTATCAGTACTGTCAAATTGGTGAAAGATGGGTTGTTGTCTTTTATAATGCTGTTATAGTGTTTCATTGGCTATATGAGTTTTTGCTTGATTAGCTGATCACACTATTAAAGGAGAGTGCCTCCATTTTTAATGATTGTACTAGGTCCATATTGGCCATATTAAAAGTGGAAATGAGTGTGTTAAGTGAAATTTAAGCTTGAAAGTGATCGGAAGTAGAAGGCAGAACAAATTCAGATTGAGTAATAATAGTTCACCAACACTCAAAAGGATGTAGATCATTTAAGCTACTTAATAAGTAGAGTGTGTATTCTAGAATTTTAAATGGGTTTTTAGTGAGTAAGGAGCCTGCTGGAAAGATACTTTTGGCTCTATACCCAAGATGAAGTAAAACCATTTTAAATGTTCTTGTGTTCAAGGGTTCTAATAAAAATCATTCTCATCTATAGCAGTAGTTTGAAAGGCTGAAGAAATACTCTCATTGGTATCAGAAAGTGATTTGAACATCTTAACATATGTGATGTACTGCTGCTGTACAATGCATTGTTGGATCCTTAGAACGTTGCTGAATTACATAAAGGAGAATGCTGGGGGCAAGAAGCAGCCCTGGATAACAAATTGCAGCAGGTTTTTGGAAGCCAGCTAAGTATATGCTCACTGGAAGATGAAAGGAGACTCTTAGTATCTTTTATAATTATGAAAGAGATGAGTTGTGCTGCTGGCAAAGTTATTTAGATTGTTTGACAATTGAAAAATGAGTCGTTTAGTTAAATGTTGGAGAGGAGTGAGAGTGCTTAGGCAGAGATTATGCATGGATGTCTGTGCTACAGGTATGAGGAAGAAAGTGAGGGGTAAGGAAAGGCCTATTGGAGAAGTTTTCAAATAGCCTTTTGTTTGAGAGCTGTTTTCTAATGAGAAGGATGTTCTGTAGTTTTCAGATGATCAATATTTGTGACATTTTAGTGTTCATTGGAAATGGGTACCTGCATTCCTTCTTCTGTTTTTGCACTGGACTTGGGTAGAACTCCAAGAAGGAAAAGCATAATTCAGCGTACTGAAGGGTAAAACATTAAAGCCATGCTAATAATGACGTAAGCTGAAGGGTTCCCTAGAGAGAAACTTCCCTTTGGGATCAGAAGGGAAACAAAGGAGACTTCTTTCTCTTCCTGCTTCAGGTCTCTTTTTGTTTTTCCTTTGGGTTAAAATATTCACAAGATGCAATAAATATATTGCTGCTGCTTGTTCTGGAAATGTGAAGTCTTCTAGTGGAGGACATAGTTACACAGGCGAGGATCTTGGTGAGGTTGCATCTGTCACTGAATTTCAAATGAGCTCCAGGCAGGTTGAGCCAAAGGGATAGAGGATTTTTCCAGATGTTAAATGTTTTGACAAAAGCCCAGAAGTCCCCTTGGACAGTGCTGCTTTCATCTGTGACAATTGCTTCTGTGCTCATTAATGTATCTGATTCTATTAGAAATAGCAGTGATAAACAAATGTAAATGAAGACAATGGTGGCTGCATTGTGCATCTGCTAATGAGACTTTTGTCTAAGCTCTGTGATCAGGATAACTGCAGATCAAAGCTTCAGTGCATCAGCCTCAAGATGGCAAGCTGAATATCCCAGCTTTAAAACCCTACAGGTGGGGTGTTTTTCCCCTGTTGGTGTGTAAATTCTCTTTCATGTTTTCTGGAGAAAGGTTAATAGGTTTTTGGTTTGTCTGACATATTTTGATATATCACTGTAGTTTGGGAAGCCTGTGAAATCATAACCTATTCCTAAAATTCCTTTTGTCTTCAAATACCAATGGTACTTTTGTTTGCCCTGTTTTAACTCTATGTCCAGATATTAATTATTTTTATCATAATTGTCATGGGTTCAGCAGCAGCAGTCATTTTTCTTTAAGCAGTAGCTGGTGTAGCACTGTGTTTTGGATTTTTAG
>JASSUY010027627.1:0-29719 GCA_032466535.1 Forpus xanthops | reverse complement strand
TTTGATGCAGCCCAGGATACAGTTGGCTTTCTGGGCTGCAAGAGCACACTGCCGGCTCATGTTCATTTTCTCATCAAGCAACTTGCACTAAGGTTTCTGATGAACTATATCAATACAGCTGTATATGTATGTGAATGTGCTTTATATCTCTGTTATGTACATTTTGACAGCTGAATCGAAGTGACAGTGACAGCTCAACACTAGCCAAAAAGTCTCTCTTTGTGAGGAATTCCACAGAACGGCGGAGCCTAAGAGTTAAACGGGTATGTGCTATGTTGCCTGAACATGGTTTAAAACAAAGTGTGGGGAGAGTAAGAATAACACGTCTTGAAATAAAGCATATTGTTCATTTCAGCAAAAGCGATGCAAGTACTACATGTGGTTGTGTTAGTTCCTGGTTGAAATCTCACCACAGTTGTCTCAGTGCTATGTCTTCCCCCATGAACCAAGCTGATGGTCTAGCTGTGGCTGAAGCCAGCAGCCAGACATCAGTGCTCAGCATCATGGCATTTACTGGTGAACTTTAGTTTGTTGCTGTCAGACAGATACAGTTTAAGGAACCCAGCTACTCCAAAGGTAGCTTATGCTACCAAAAGTCAACACCAGCAAAATGTACCTTGAACAAATTTTGGTCAAAGTTTCAAGGATTCAGGTGCCCTTTTAAAGAGGATTTACTCTTCTGCAAGACTGAGTAGCAAAATGATTGAAGGACAAGAGAGTAAGGTTGTATTTCTCTTGCATGCAGTTCTTTCTTGCATAAGTTGAGAGCTCTATTTTAATCTTGATTGTAACTTTAAAAACACTTCAGAGAAGGGTTTTACCAGGTAGCAGGATTACATTTGGCATAAAGAAAGAAATACTGAATAGTCTGGGATGGCTTCTCATGCAAAAAGTCACTGTCAAAGGATAGTAGGTAATGTGAAATATGCTAAAGAAATGCATTTTTACAACGTTTGCAACAGTATGTGTTTGCTTAGGCACTGAAAAAGGAAATGCTTATAAAAATAAATAGAGAGGTTGAAATCTCTGGGGAAGTCTGCATAGTGTTGTCCTGGGGAGCAGAATGGGTTTTTTGGTTTTAACTTGTAAATATATCATTGTACATCTGGCTGGAGGAACTTTTGCATTCATTTTTAGCTGGTGCCTGAAGAAAAACTGCAGAATAGATGAATTTTTGGACTTGGATCTCATCATAGCAGCTCTCTGCTAAAGAAAAACAAAAATATTTGAGCTTTTCTGACTGTATCATGTCAAAGACTACATCAGCCTCTCTAGATAATAACTTTTATTGTCCTGTCTCCCAGCTGATTCAGCCTGTTTGCCAACCAATCATGCGAAGAGCTACACAAGAATGCCCTGTACGCACTTCCCTTGACTTGGAGCTGGACCTCCAGGCATCACGCACGAGGCAGAATCGACTGAATGATGAGCTTCAGGCCTTGCGGGATCTTAAACAAAAGCTTGAGGAAATGAAAGGCAGAGGAGAGACAGACCTTCCCCTGTGTGTGCTAGAGGATGAACGATTCCAGAAACTCTTGAAACAGGCTGAAAAACAGGTATGAGCAGCATACAGATACTGTGTGAGTGAATGCACGTAGGCCCCTGCCTTTTCTATAAATCTGTTGAAGAATTTGGTTTATCATATTAAAGATCTTTTTACAGAAGCTCACAATTGACTAAATACACTTCTGAATTGCATAGTGTAAACTATTGCTTTATTGGTCAAGACTACAGTATTTAAACCGAGAATTTGATGTACTGTTTCTTTAGTACTCTGTAAATACTTTGGCAGTGCAGAGTAGAAACCCTGTTATTTGGAGTAATAGCAGTGGTGTAGTGAACCAGCATTTACTTAAAAGTTAATTTCAAATTCTTATGTGCCAGTCCTACTTCCACAGGCACACACATGGTTTTTGTCCTTCAGAATCAGGTGATGTGCAGCCTGCACAGAACTGAGAAAGGCAGTGACTATTAGTTATAGTGGTGGGGGTATGTAGGAAAGGCAGTACTATGGCTTATTTCCTTATGCAGGACATCCTTGTTCTAGTTTTGTCAGAGGAAAGCCAAATTCTATTCTCTATGTGATGGTCTCTAAAACAATACAAGTACATATGCACTTTCTCTAAGCTCTGTAAGGTAGTTGGATGCCCTTATGGGTAAAAGGCAAGAGGACAGAACAAGTGAGAGGCAACAGTGACGAGTTGGAACATGGAAAATTCCAACAAGATATATTAAAAAGTGGGAAGGTTGGTTGTTGGTTTAAAATTGTGAAGGTGATCATACAGTGGACTATGGGCCTAGTGAGGTTGTTTGGAGAGGAAAAAAAGGTTAGCCAAAACACAAAGCATTGGTTTAGGATGTAAATATGTGTTATGCTTGTAAAAAACATTGTTCAGTACTGGATAATAAGGCTACAGGGGATTGACAAGAATTGTCAGAGGAGGAAACAGCTTCTCTGTTAGGAGTGGCTTAGTCGCTACAACTGAAGTCTAGAAAATAGTGGGTGTTTTGGAGAAGACCACTTAATCATTGTCCCTTATAATACAGAAAGTAGGGAATTGAAGAGGTTGCACATTAAATGAAAGCAGCCATAGCACAACATTTAGAAACTGTAAAAATGTTGTCCATGGGACATTGAGTGCTGCAAGTTTGTAGAGGTTTGAAAAGCAGTTTGGTAAATTCATGGAGGAAAACTCCATCAGAGGTCATTAACCATAATGATATTACCTACTTTAAGAAGTCTGACAGCTTAGGAAACAGAACTTTTGCTCTCACTTTTGCTCTCCCAGCTCTATGCTTATGCCCTGTTCTGTTCTCTCTGTTTTCTTGTCCCTCTTTCCTTGGCATCTGCTGTTGGCTATAGCTAGTGGAGTTCTAAAATGGCTGTAAAATACAAGCAGAGTTTAGGTTGAGCATTAAGAGAGAAACCCGTGGTCAAAATGGGATAAGATGGTGCAATGTTTAAACATCACATAGCATTAATCTGGGTTTTTACAGTGTGAATTCATTATATTAATTTGATCTAAGTTGCAACCCATAAAAATAGTAGTAGCTTTATATAAAAGGATAGCTAAATTTTAGAAATTCATAGTTCATATCTAATGCTGGGTGCAGGATAGAAATGGTAATTTCTACTTGCTTATTTAAAACTGTTCCCACTCTAAAGCTATTCCCGCTAGAACAGAGTATGCCTCTGCAACGTTTAATATTATAAATCCTTTGGATTTGTGCTTTCTTATTTCAGCCAGCTCTTTCAAGGCAGCAGATAGGTTTCTCATATTTTATACCTCTGGTGTGAGTGATCAGCACCATGACACACATTGTGATAAGGAATAAGGGTAATAATGTACGTTCCTAAAATACATGCAGGCTGCAGCACAGCATTTAAGTCCCTCTTTCCACGCTAGAAGTCAGAACAAGGATCACAGCCACTCCACCGCTTTGAAGAGCACTTACAAAGTTTCTGGAAATATTTCTACCACTAAAATTGTTGCAGCTTTCCCCTGTGGAGCAAAACAACCCTGAGAATACTGTACTCTGCTGTGGGTTTCCTCTTGGGTTAGTGAAACACAGCAGCCTAGAGAACATTGTCATAGATTATTTTTTAGATCCTGCAGGTATTATAATGGTGCAGACTAATGCAGCAGCTGGAAGTGCCAGAGAAATTGAGTCTCAAGTGAAAAATGAAACCACAGATGTAGGGGACGTTGAAAATCAGTGGCTGCCTGCTAGCATGTAGTTACTCTGCTTGAAGCCAAATACACAGACTCCATACCTTCCTACCACACCTTCCTAAGTACAAGTATGTAAAGCTCACCAGTACCTGCAGATCAGTAAACAGTAAGTAATTCTATGCACCTGAAGCATTTTCTGTTGTTTAGATTGCATTTTTGTGAGAAATCACACAGTATTTCAAAGTTTGAGTCTTAAATCCTCATACAGTTAAGTTTTCTGACAGTGTCCTGTGAAGGTCTTCCTCTTCATGTGTGCTGCCCAAAATAGATTCCTGTAACTATCTGTAAATGTCTCATTTTTTTTCCAGTACATCTTCTACATAGAGGTGATCTGCGGTTAAGTTATTAATACCACAGATATGTCCTTGTTCCAGTGTTTTGGTGCTCAGCACAGTTAGCAGTTTTTCTTTAGATTCACTTTCTTCTATACAAAAGCTATTGAAGAACAAGACAGGAATTAGCATTTCACCTTATTTCACCTAAGTAATTGTGATAGTGGTTCTTCTTTGTTATCCCACTCTTAGGAATCTCTGCATCTACACTTAGCTTATTGAATGTATAGCAAATGTATTAGTGTGCTTTCCTGTATTTCATATAGATGGAGGATTCACTGTCTTTATAAATCACCCAAGAAAGATGGTGTAAATGTAAAATGGGTTATGTGCATACCTTCATATATGCATGCTCTTGGAGACATTGGGCTGAAATCAAAGTTTCTCTGAGAGCATCCTGAAAAAATGAAAGGATTAAAACCCCTCCCATGGTTACAGAGTATGAAAACAAGAGAAATCATCTGTGCTGTTAACTTGAAATGCAGTAGTCAGAAGATCATGATGTATAGTTAGGGAAAATATAAAAGATTTTGAAATATTGTATGTTTAGTGCTTTGATGATAAATATTAACTAGGGAAGCTGATAAAACATATGGCCACTGACATGTAAAATTAAGACAGTAACAGTTGTCATTGCAAATTTATGTTCACTAACAAGGAAAACTATACTTATAGGTTAATTTCATTTTAAAATCATACATATTTTGGAGTCAGGGACTGAAGAAGTTAACAGCAGTACAAACTGACTGGAGTTTGAGCTAGTTTTTGAAAGGGTGGTGCTCTTTCATGTAAAACCCTTTCATACAGAACACTGGAGTGCGTTTCAACAGACAGAGGATACCACTGTCCTGCTGTGAATGGATTTCTATAGCTGCCCAGTATGGAACTGATAGTATGGGCTAACTTTTTTGAATTCGTTGGTTTTGTTGTTTGGGAGTCTACTGGGTTGAATTCAGAACTGGAGACATGAACTCCTAAGTTACAAACCAACTTTGAAGATCACTGGTTTTGGCTTGGGTGTGCGTTTTAATTTGAGGTAACGGAACAGCATTTTCAAGTCTGAGTGCCTGAAGTTAAGTATGAAAAATTAACCTCTAAAGTACTTTTAAAATTGTTTAGAACCTGAACTGCTTCTGTTAAATTCTGATGGCTGGCAAAATTCAAAATATAGCACATGATTTCAGGGACTGTCAGACAAATGTCTAGAAATGAAGCTAAGTGCACTCACAGGGTGGCATTGCCCATGCCATGCACCCTTCACACCATGGGGGTGACACTGCAGGTGTTCTGGGTCTCACCTGCATATGAACAGTGTCCATTTGTCTAAGAAATCCAGGTGACTGTCCACCTGAAAAGAGCTGTTCTTCAAATTATTGGGCATTCAGAAACACTTGATAAAGTCTTTTAACAAACAAAACACAGCTCTTAATAACAGTCTGCTGCCAAAATGGTGGCTGGTACAGCTGCGACTGTCCTGTTGATGCAGCAGTGCTTGGCAGACATGTGTAATAGTACCAGCCATACTGAGGTGCAGAAATACTGTGACTTACTGGCAGCGATGTAGATGCTCAACAACACTCGTGTCAAGAAAGATCCTTTATCTGTTGTCATCAGTGGTGTTTGGTTCACTTGCCTCGGCTTTTACACCTCTATGGTGCAAATGAAAGAAGTGTCCCATACAAAAGTATTGTGTCATGAATAAAAGCACAAAAGTTTATGAATATTAACTTTACTAGCAAAGTCAGTAAAACTTGACAGTTGGTTTTTGTCTGTAATTTTAGAATAGGTATAGGCAGTTTTCCTAAGAGCTTTGATTAGGAAATAAAAGTACATTACATGGGAAGAGACTGACCGTCTCCCAGTTATAAAGATACTTGGATAGACAACATCTGTTCATACAAATTTAGGTATTGTCTAACTGTGGCCCTAAGACAAATCTCATCAAAATCTTCAATACCCTAGTAGCCACCTGTGAAGATGTGGGATTTGCTCTATTTATTCAAATTTTTCTTTTTTTTAAGGAAACACTCTGTTATTTTGTGCCCATGGCTTACTTTGTGATGCCAGTCTGTCCTTCTGACCCTTTGTGTAGAGATTTTCTTAGAATCATTTAGGTTGGAAAAGACCTTTAAGATCCAATCCAGTTGTAAACCTAACCCTGCCAAGTGTTTTGCTTGATGAAGAATAATTTGTCATTTCCTTGAAATGAGTAGTTGTTCATTATTAGCAAAATAGTTATTTTTCCTGTTTACAGGCTGAGCAGTCAAAAGAAGAACAGAAACAAGGTTTAAGTGCCGAGAAATTGATGAGGAAAGCCTCTAAGGATGTATGCCGGTTACGGGAGCAGAGCCAGAAAGTGCCACTGCAGGTGCAGTCATTCAGGTAGGACCTGTTCTGCTTTTCACTCTCTTTAGTAAAGTAACACAAATTATTTCTAAGCTTAAAGAGACGTGCCTTGTAATGTTGGTTAAAAAATCTACACACCTTTGAATTGCTATAAACATTATATATTTTTAACATAGCTCTAAGCTGGAGTTTCAGAGGACTGGGCCTTGGTAACTTACATGGCAGCAGTTGCAGTATTTAGCTGAGATGCTGTGATGAGGAAATGGAGTGAAAGGTTTCAGACCACTGTGGGCAAGCACGTGTGTGACCATTGCCACAGCTCACCTCACCCACAGCAGATTCACAGTGGGCTCAAAGTTATGGGATCTTTCCTGGTGATGGTGGGTGCCTGAAGCAAATCACTCTGCAGGGAGAAGTAGAACAGTATACATCTTATGATTAGCCACTACCTGTGCCTTGCTCAAGACTTAGTATTCAAGAAAGATTGTGAGTCCTTCCTCCTTTGTGTTTCTCTCCTTTTGGTGGTGGGAACAGCAACCAATTACGTGAAGCAGTCTCAAGTTTTCTTGCTTAGCATGAGCCACTATGAACACTTTCTATATCTCAAACCTTAATTCTAACTCATCTAAATTTCCAAAAGGCTGCCCAGTAAGTGGCAGGCTACCAGCCCAGAGGTCGCACTCCTGTATGAAAATTTGAAAACTCCAATGCTTGCTCTTCCACAAAGGAACAGTAATTTACTCTATTTGTCACTAATACATGTTAAAGTTGGCTGCTGGGTCCTGTATAGGCAACTTAAGTCAGCTGCTAATAACTGTGAGGATTTATATTTTTTCCATTTTAGCCCAGTCTGGCATGAACAGCTTGAGAAATCCATAAGCAGATAGGGGCCTGTGAGACCCATATTTCAAAACACAATTGCAAATTATGCAGAATCAAAGCAAGAAAGAAAAGGGGTTTCTTAGCAAAGAAGCGTCATAGCTGAGCTATTTGTCCTCAGTGTGAAATTTGGGACATCTTCAAATAGTTTTCACTTTCAGTGTAAGTGTTGACAAAGTTTTGGTCAGTGCTGGTGGTCATTTAACAGTCATCACAAACATACTGCTGCCCAAGTTTACAGGAATGTGTAATAGAGCTCAAGATGTCATTCCCCTGCAAGAGGGGTATCATAAGACACTATTGTCCTTTATCGTCTGATAAGCATACGACTAGCCGAGGAGTCCAGTTTACATAGTTGATTGTGCTCTGAGCTCCTGTTTTTGATGGGAATTAAAGCATCACCAGTGGAAAGCATGGTTTAGTCTACTGGGCAAGTAGCTACCTCCTGCAGCTGAATTGTACAGGCCCCACTAATTGCACTTGTTACACTGCTGTGGCCTCACAGCATAGTCATGCAGAGGCATTTTTGAAGCTCTTAAGAAGAATGACTCTTCTGAGCTTTAACTTTTAAGCCCCAAATACTTATCATCTGTTTTGTAGGCTGCTGGCAGACAGGCTTGTGTAAACCTGTTATGGCTCAGTAATCTCTCAGTTCATAGGAGACAGAAATGGTAACAGCACAGGGAAGCAACTAGAGAAGAGGTTGACAATTCTGCTTCTTAGTATTGCCTAGACCCAATTATTTTACTATCGTCCCCCCCCTCTTCCCAGGTGAGGATAAAGTGTTTTATTTTGCCTTTTTGTCCACCCACTGCAATATCATCATAGGAAGTTCAGTGACTAGATCAGTTTTGAGCCTGATCACTGCAGTTACTAATGAAATACTGCTTTTTACATAAATCTACCTAAGAAGGGAGTTATATCAGAATGCTACTTTTGCTGTAAATGAATTCACTCTGTATTTTCCTCATTGTATATTTTCCAAACCTATATTTTAAAGAACGATGCTGTAGCACTAGCAACTCTGCAGCAGATGACATTGGAGTCATGCCCTAAATAGTAAAATAATAACTTGTTTTCCTTTCTAATTTCAGGGAGAAGATAGCATACTTCACAAGAGCAAAGATCAGTATACCAGCCCTTCCAGCTGATGATGTATAATTACGCATTTTCATTGAAGTGTTTTTCCACTTGCTCATCTCTTTTCAGATGAACTTAGTAGTTCCAGTGACCTGCTTTGAAAGATCTTCTATTTTACATTCACTATTGATACATTTATTTGTAAGATACAGTGAATTGCTGCATGATTAAAAAAACGGCAACACCAGACACATACACACACGCACACACCCCCGAACAACTGGAAAAACCAAAGTAGATAATCTAATTTTGGTATACTGATGCTTATTTTGTACAGTTTGTATCTACTGCATGTGGGTTTATTTTGTAAAGATGGAACAAAGGAACAAAGGCAGTACTAAGCATGTATCCTGTTGAACTGCACTGTGTTGAGAAATATTACGTTCAACAGAAGATTGTTTATCTTTTCACTATTTTCATGTGAGCAGACTGTGAAGATGGCTGATTTGCCATGCAATATTTTTATACAAGAACGTGACTTTTATAGTTTAAAGTTAACCACAAGCGCAAGCTCCTTTGGAAAACATCAAGGCTGCCTCACAACAGCTGCTAATTAAATTCATCACTCGCATTGGGATTTTGTTTCTGAAAACAGTTGATTGTGTTTTAATGTTTTGTAGGAAGAGATAAAGTTCAGTTTAGTTTTGTGAATGTACAGTACGTTAACCTGCACTAAAAGGTTTCTTGGTTCTGCGGGAGAGTGAGAAAGGCAAGGCAGACAAGTAACCCTAAAAACTTATTATGAGGCTACCAAAAGAGGCAGCTGCTTTCTGGACTGGAAGCTAAATCAAATTCACTTTACCTACTTTGGAATTAGGATTGTCATATTCACTGCACACTTAAAAATGAGAGCTTCTCTATCTTAATCTTCTGTCCTAGAGGCTTTCTTATTGCCTACTAGGAATACCTAAGTGTTTGTTAGGTTTACAAATATGAAGATGTTTCATTAAAGTATTTGTACCAGGAGAAAAACCTGTCACGTACTAACTCAGACATCAGAACTCCTGTTGGTAAGGTAAACCCTTCCTGAGAAGGAAAAGCTCCTGCCTAGAAGTCTTCACATGTTTCGGTACAATAAATAACATTTTATAGATACACACTGACCCTGTATGCAGTTGAGGGTGCACAGGTTTAATAAACAGATGTTGCAAGTTCATCTTTACATGAAGCAGCCTGCTAGAAAGAAGCATCAACTTGGATGCATTCTGTTAGAGGCACAGAACATTATATGTAGGCATTCAAAAAGCCCTGTCTTAGTAAAGCAGTTGGGGTCTTACTTTCTGCAGGTGCTGTGTGAGGGGGTGGACACTGCAGAAAAAAAGGAGTTCATTTTCTACTTAAGCTGTTGCACTGGGATGTGTTGAATTCACTGGCTAAAGTTTTCTTCCCCAACAAGCCACGTACTTCATGGACTTCATCTTTCAAAAAGATGTAAGAAAACAGAAGCAAATACAACCACAACATGGTAGCAGCTGCCTTAAATTCAAAGTGACAGTTCTGTGACAAGAGGTCTGTGCAACACCCAAGGGTTTTCTTATGCACAAATAAGATCAGATCACTTAAATGTACAGCCAAACATGCCATTTTGGGCAAGAGGTCTGACTGAACATCCTTTATGAATGCCCCATTTGGGTTTTGTTTCTTGGGTTTGAGATAACATTAATGTTTGAAAGGTCAATTTAAAAAAAAAAAAACAAATCTGGAATTATTTAATGTAGAGGTGAAATGAAGGTTGACAGTTTCAGCTTCTCCATTTGATTATATGAGTTGTTTGTAGAATGATGTTTAGATGTGTACTTTATGATTTTTCTTTTATTTATTTACAGTCTTATTTATGTTCTGTTTAATATAGTTCAGTTCTGGCCATAAAAATATTTGACATTAAGGATATTGTAAAAAGTATTCAGAGCTGTCAGAGCTGCCTCGAGCTGCCAGGTGAACTGTTTCTCCTCACATGGTGGTATAATAGTCAAAAAAAAGTGTTATCATCTGATTTGTAAGCATGAAGTGAGGTTGAAATTTAAGGAGTGCTGGCTTTAGCTTGCAAAACTCATTTTAAAATGAGAGACTTCTACATATTCATGCTCCTTGTTTTCCAGATTGGTAAAGTTGAACGTACTTATAGGCAGCTTTTAACATTTCTGGAGTTTTGGGGTTTTTTTTAACTAATTCGGATTATTCACACTTGAAACACTCAATAGAATAAGCTAAAATAATCCATACAGGTAAAGCTCCATCAGTTTAAAATTACAAATATTACTTTTGAAGTGGAATTTATTCTGCACAGCAGGGTATAACGAATGTAATTAGTTCTATTTCCAGGTACCAATGTCACTACAGTTGCATATATCAAAATCTAAATATCACTGGTACAAGCATATTTAGCCAAATAAGCAGAGTTTAGCAGAAAATGCAATAGAACACAAATCAAATAATTAAGATTTATTTTTTTTTTTACTATTGCTATGTTTATACTGTATTAAATATCAAATGCTCAGGACTGAACTAAGTATTTAATCAGGTTATATTCTGAATGTGTTTCTGTTCTAATTTTGTCTGTAAGAGTATGCAAGTACATCACATAGATTAACTTGTCTCTGCACTTTCCATGTGTTTCAGTGATTGATTGGAAAATACATTTTTTTTTTAACAAAGTTCTTTCCAGACCACTGTTTCATTTAATTCTTTTATTGCTGTTCTATGTCTCTGCTTTTTGCACAAACAGATGGCTGCTGCAGCTTTGTCGGTGTAAAAATCATTGCAATTTATAGAAAGTTGACATCAATCAATGCTGAGTCTTAGGATTAGTTAAACTGATTCATATGTTCGAAGCTAGCTTGTTACATTCATTAAGTAAAAACTGCAGTAGCAATAGAAAAAGTCAACTCTCCACAGGACATCTCCTCATTATTATTGGGGAATATTGGATTTCCCTGGGGAGAGATTGTGCATGGATACGTTCAGTTGTTCTCTCTGGAGAACAGTGTATTACATGACATTATGCCTGAGAACATTTAGTTTATTGTGACTGGTACAGGTCCAGGGAACTTCATCCAAGGTTGTCCTGTATCAGGCTTTTGTAATGCATGTTGAACTGACACTACAAACTTTCAGGATTTGAACTACTATTATGTTTTATACAAAATACATTGCTTAAAGCAGCCTGAGTAGGAATTCTGCTATTTAAAATACAGTCAAGTTTCCATGCATGCCTAGAGTTTAAGAACTTTATACTTATTTATCCTAAAACACCAAGCAAATAAAGCCCCTACAAAACCAAAATGTGCAATTGATCGAATCTTGGGGAAACAGAGTGGTGACTTAGATCTTCATAGCTCATCAGTTAGTGTAATTAAAATTGAAGGTAAATAGTGATTAAAGGAACTACTTGGTAAGAAACAATCCCTCCCCTCAGTCTCCTAAACAGTAACCTGTCAGTTCAGCAGACATTTCTTGCTGTAATGCAAGAGTAAATGAAAACCTGATATCTACCCTTTTTAAAGACTTTCAGTTTCCAGATGTTGATGGGTGTCTTGCATATCTGCCATGGCATACTGTTCTGGTAATTTATGGTCGGGTGAGCAGCAGATTGTGAAGAGGATACTCCCTAAATTTATAGAAAACAATACACCAAACTAATCACAGAATAGTACATCCCTTATTTCCCATCTGGGCACAACCTCCAGGATGTCTTCATCACAAAATTCCTGGATTGTGATACAGACAACCCAAGAAACAAACAAAAGCCAAACCCCAACCATCCACAGGAATATTCCTTCAAGTAGTAACAGCTGTTTCTTTAGCTTCAACTCTGTCCCCTCCATCTTTAGGCAGTACAGACCAAGACTATAGATCACAAGGCTAAGGAAGTCCTAGTCCATATGCTATAGATACTAAAATCCTAGAAAACTGTAATTCTAGAGGCAAAACTAGGAAATAATTAAAATCTTCACACAATGTTCCTCCTATAGCTTGGAATGTACAGGTTTGCCATAGTCCCATTGGTCCAAAGGTCCAGTACATTTAAGTCTTAAGTTGTGATTTTTCCAGTCTGCTAAATAGTTGCGGGTACCAAGTAAAATCCATCCTAGCACAGACAACAACAGCCCAACTAGCTGTAGCCTGTGCACCAAGTTCAATTTTAGCAGCCACAGAAGTGCTGCACCATTTGCTTTTGCAGACACTCAGTCCTTTGTCATCCTGAACATAAGCAAAAGTTAAAACGATGCTTTAGAAAGCATGGAATACTCCTCCCCCTCCTGCTTCATGTTGCCTGATTCCAGTTACAGTGTTTGGAGGACAGGGATGTAGTGTGGTAAACTAGTAGCCGAAGGGTACAGCCACAGCTGGGCTTTCCTAGGGTGTCTTATTTTGTTTTGGTTTTTAGATAAAGCATATACTTTGCTTTCCAATCAACCTGCTAAATCATTAAGAGCAGTTCTGCAAGATCTGGCATCTCACAGGTCATTTTTTAGATGAAGTTTTGATATCATATTGATGCACATGAAGCTATCTGCTTCGGAGCCAGTTAAATATCAGTTGTTTAAACTCTAAGGTTTCAGAACAACATGTTGTTGTAAATGAATGGAGTTTAAGGAGCTTTCACAGGATACCTGATGCTTTAATGCCTGTATCAGAAGAAGTTAACATAAGGATTTTATAGAGCATCATTTCTCAACCTATTTTGGGAGCCTAAAGTATGCAGGTGCCAGAAACACTCAGAATAACTTGCATGGGCAGCTTGATGTGCTAGACAGGGGAAACACAACTTGCTGGGTATGAAGCACCCGCACTCTAACACCCCATACACAAAAAAACATCTGCAAAAGCTCACTAGAATTTCAGAAACCTACTGTTTTCTGAGCACAACGATTTCCAAGTACACAGAAAGATAATTTGATGCAATGCATGTATTTAGACTGTTTCGGATGTGAAAACTCAAGTTTGTATAGCACTGGCATTAGGCAAGTGGAAAACTGCAACAAGGAGTCAAGCATTGAGGCTCATTTAATCAGTTACATATGAAAAGGAAGCACATTTTGGTTAAAAGCCAAGCTGTAAGGGAACATGCATATTCATTTTTGGGATTTTACAGTGAGTTGAGAAAGCAAAAGCACCTTTTCTGCTCAGTCTATGAAAACTTCAGCATTCAGCTGTGAAACAAAGTTTTAAACAGTTCTCTGTGTGAGAAAACACACCACCTTCCAATACCAGTTAAGGAGAAAGCAGACAGAAGTTTAGGAAATCAGCTAGGTAACAAAGAGTCCTTTGAATTTCCACTGGAACAAGCATCTGGCTTGCACTGGGGTTTGAAAAAGACAGGGTAGTCTTTCTGTTCTGCATAAAACCTTCCATTTTAAGGCCTAGTTTCAGTTTCCAAGTGTTGACACTGATCTTGCTGTTCTGCTACTGTGTAATGGACCGAAGATGGATGGACTTCAGTTGAACAGATTGTGCAATTAAGTAGGGATCCTCCTAAGATAAGACAAAACCCAGCAAGCCAGCCAACAAATAACGCTTCCCCAAAATCCCACCTGGGAACAATATCTGGTATATTCTCATCCCAAAATTCCTGGACTGTGGAATGGGCAACCCAAGAAACTGGGACAATAGCTGTAATCCCCGATATCCAGAAGAGCATTCCTCCAAACAACAACAGCCGTTTCTTTTGTCCCTGTTGTCTTTCACCAATTTTCAAACAGTCCAACCCAAATCCCGAGAGCAAGAGGCCAAAAAGCCCCAATCCATTGGAAAAAACCATCAATATCCTAGAAATCCTGAGCTCTGGAGGCAAAGCTAGGAAAGAATCAAAGTCCTTGCACTGCATCCCCCCTTCTTCCTGGACAACACAAGCTTGCCAAAGTCCCATAGTCCAGATCTCCAGTTCATTCAGGTCCAAGTTAAGGTTTTTCCATTGAGGTAAATAGGTGGTGAGACAGGACAGGACCCATCCCAACAGAGAGACCAGTATGCCACTTAATTGCATCATTGGTTGATAAAGCAAGGCCATTATGAGAGCAGAATCCTAAAAGCTTGAGGAGGAAGGTCTCCCCAGCAGTCCTGTAACAACCGCTACCTTGCGTGATGGTGGAAGCTATGATTATTTTAGTTCTCTGCTGCCCAAAATATAAGCCCTTGCCATTAACCCTTTGTGAGCTCTGAAACACTTTTTTGTTCTTCATGAATATAAAGTTTCACATAAAGGAGGAAGGACTTCACTAAACCATGAGTTAGTCTTTCCAATAAGGATTTCATCTGGTACCTTCCAATTTGCTTGGTAAAATTATATCCCAATGCCTGATGATTACAAGCCTGAGGATGAACAAAGAGGGCTCTATGACCCCTCACCCTAAAACACAACAGAAATCTTTGTGCTTCAATACGGATTAATTAGATTTTAAGTGGTGATAAAAAGGCTGCTCTGTGTGCAACAGGACTTCATTGTAATAGCTAAATTTGAGATTTCAGGGATGTAAATCAAGGCCTTGTAAAGAAAGGTAGACTGTTTGCCTATAATCTTTATTCTTAGACTTCCTCAACATACATAATGGCTTATCTTCCACTACCCTGTTTTATGTCCCAGCACTGTAAAAGACACTTTGTAAGAGATCCTTATGTTTCACATTTTTCTACATTCATTTCTTTTAAAATGGGCTTTGTTTTGACTGACTCTTACAAGGAAAAGGAGAAGGGTATGGTGAAAGTACCATAAAAAAACGAAACCCTAGACATCCCTCCACCATAATGAAGCCAGACAGATCATCAGCCAGCATAAACTTTACTTGCCCCAGGACTTCAACAACACCATGGTAGCAGCTTACACCAGCTCAGTGTCCCCTTTCCTAGAGACTACATCCCAGATGGCAGAGAGTGTATATACTTAGTTTCTAACAACATTTGGCACTCAGTGCTCCCAAGGCCAGGAATGCCTAGTATCTTTTTGATCAAAGCAAGATACCATTATGCCACTACTCCATTAGGAAATCCTGCTTTTTAACTGCTCTTGTATCGGCTACACTTGCCTATGGGGTCAGCAAGGAGAACATTTGCCTGCTGTTCCCCACTCAGATGTAACAGCATGGCCTGTATGGGAGAGAGCTGAGTAGTATGAAGACATGCCCATGTGTACTACCCAGAAATGTTTTCCAGTCTTTCTTGACTTTACTTTCTAGATGAGAGAGTATCTTCTCAGTTGCTCAAAATGGGTTATCAGGTGATGGAAAAAACAGCACTACTTTAGAAGGTTGCCAAAATCCCGAGGGGTACCAACAAGAAATTTCACTGTGAGAAGATCTCTTCTTCCTCATTTCTCTGCTGAGTCTTAACTTCTAACCCTTGTGGTTTTCCTGTCACAAGCTTTGATGAGCCAACACAAGGAAAGATGATCTGTTTCCCTTCCGCTTGTGTACCAACCCAATTCAACAGTTTACATCAGGTCAAAAAATTACCATTCACAAGAGCAAGAATCACTAAGGATATTGCTGACAAAACCAGGAACAAATTGATGCAAACAAGGCTCTAACTTCAACCACCTACTATGCAAAAGAAGAAGAAAACTCTTGCATTCATTCAAAGTCCAGATTGTATTTTCAAATTTGGCAGTGTCACTTCTCTCCCCTTTCTCTGTTCAGAGCAAGAATGCTAGTTCTGGAAACCATCACCACATTCAGTGAGAAACTCAATAATGGCATTTGAATATTTTTTCAAATAAACAACTAAACTTCAGGAGTGCTTCTGCTCATTCAGAGGATACATGCTTATTTGACTTTAAAATCATGGCTATGCCACACTTTGACTGGAAGCATGTTGCACTTCTGTCTGTGAGCATCTAACATATTCTTCTTGTGCTCTCACGTTGTATGGCATTAAAAGCAAAGATCAGGCATGTGAAATCCATTCATTTTGCTACTATTAACCATAACTGGAGCAGTATGCCATAGCAAGCAGAAGCATTCAGACTGCTGCATCAGTGTCATCTGCCAATTACATTCTGCAACTTACTATTAACCATGCCCTAACTTAAAGCAAACAAAGCAGCTTCTTTAAACCATCCTGTGCAAGATTATAAAAGAATCCTTGTTCCCCCAGGGAGGTGGGAAAAGTAAGGCTTGCCTTGTCGCAAGGATAAGAGCAAGTTCTGAACTGCCTTTTCCTGGAACATACTGATCTTGTGAAAATCTCAGCAAGCCCATAAACAAAATCAGATCTTCCATCTGAAGTGAGATATGTAAATTGTTGGGTCAGTAACTGCCTTAGTCCTATCTTGCACACCTTCCTCCCCACTGTTGGTTCTTTTTGTTTTCTCACATCTGAAAATGCCTCATTCCCAGAATGATTTTATTTTGATAGACTTGTGCCTACAGGGAAGATATCGTGTCAGAGTTACTGCAGAGCTAAAGGCCTGAAATTGGGCTCCCATCATTTTCTGACTTAGTGTTCGGGGTAATTTGAAACACAAACTCAGGCTGCACTGTTACATTGTGTTGGCAAAAAACATTTGCTGACATCTGAAAACAGTGCCCCTCAGTGAATGCTAGGATGCTGCTGGAGCAAAGAATTCACAAAACAGACAACTAAATGCTTTGTTGAGAAGTTACAGAAGGGGACAGCCCAGCAGAGACAAAGAAAAGCATCACTAAGGCCATATCACCTCTCCTGATCCACCCTCCCTGACACAGGCAGGGACTACATCCCAGCCATGCAGCCGCTGCTGATGGGTTTACACTGCTGGTGCACCAGGGCCAGCATGCAGAGGGCAAGGCAAAGCTGAGCTAAGGGCAGCAGTGCAAGTTGAGGACTCAGTGAGCACTTGGCAGCACTCAGGCCACCTTGGCGCCTTCAGCAGAGCCAAGAAGGGGCTGCACAATCTTCTCACGTGGGAAAAGGCAATGGTCATCTGAGTAGGGCCTCCCTTCCTCAAATGGGCATATTCAGTAGTGCAAGGACTGCCCAAGCCTGCATTCCCTCTCTCTACAAACACTGGATGTAATTCATTAAGCAACTTTAATAAGAGCACATTATGTATGCAAAAGAAATGTAGTCCTGGGAGCAAAAGACCTTGCTAACAGTTTCACTTCCATAAGATTAATCAAAAGCTGGAAATAAGACATCATGCAGGATTAATGGCATTTGGAAAGATGTAGAAGAGAAAGGCACTGAAAGAGTCAAGCACAGCAAGATGAAACTGCCTGTTTCTGCTTTAGGGATTCATTCAAAAGACTGAAATGGGAGAGGGAACATTTGCCAACTGGAAGAATAAAGAGTGCTTTAAGGCTCAGTACTTCAGCCTTTGCAGAAACTTTTCCATCACCATCCCAATCTAGACTTCAAAGTGAGGGGTTGACTGGGTTAGAAAATTACCCTTATTCTTCAGGGAACTATTTTTGATGTACTATCAATACAGGAAAACACTGTAAGTATGAAAACTCTTGTCACTTGAACAGCAATTGCAATGCGATTTCCTTGAATGATGGAAGGCTAAGAAATTAATTCCTGAGCTGCGAAATATGTAGGCTTCTTTATCATTATCCACCCCTTATTATGAGGCTCTGGTTTAATAGAGTGTTACACATGTATATTTCCATAATGCTTTTCATTTAACACCTGAAAACAGTTATTATAATAAGATTTCTCTCATTCCTTAAGATGCGTTTCTTATTATCACTAATCTTATGAGAAATTATTTGTAGTACCCAGCAGAACCTGCATGGGGAATTGTTACTGTACGACAATAGGGATTTCAGAAATAATATGGACTTGTTAACTGTAAGTTAGAAGACTGCACATACTTTTTGATATCAAGCTAGGCAGACTGGGAAATGAGCAGCAAGGATTTCTGGCAAGTGAAGGAAGCATGGGGCACCTGTGGCATTCTGCTCATCTGCCATAACTGAGATTCGGGGGGAGGTGAGAAAAAGAAACTGAACAGATTTATGGTAGACATTTGAAATACGATTGTTCTTCAGATTCTAGCGGGTTGAACCGTTTTTTGTGTTTTACCTTTTAAGGTGCAGGAAGCCAGGAGATGTAGAAAGGGAAGATCTTCCCTAGCAACTGTTCTCCCTTATGTTGCAGATCTTTTTTTGCTACAGAAAAACAAAATAAAACCTTTCTGCTGCTTTTCCTCCCTCCCAGCATTTAAATAATTTAAACATCCTCCCCCCCCCAATGAAACCTAAGCAAGCTTACAGCTTAAATAGCTCATGAGGTCCTGTCAGTAACAAATTTGTCAGTGCAAGTTAAAACTGAAATATACACTTACTGTTGCCCTCCATCATATTAATCCCTACCCCTTCTCTTTACTCTCTCTCACTTTCTCTACTCTACATCAAAAATCTGAAAGGCCTCTATCTGCTGAGGTTCTCTCAGGGGGTCAGTGAGGAGGAAGTCAAGTAGAGCTGCCTACAGCTACCCCTCAGGAAGGGATGAGTGCAGGGAGGGAAGGAGGAACAGCAATTTCCTCCCTTCACTTTCCCTTGGCCCTCCCACCAACTGTGGCCACACAGCAGCATCTGATTAATTCTGCATCAGTAGATTGAAATAGTACCTGCCCATATTCACTGTCAACCCAGTGAAAAATAATTGTTAAAGACTTCTAATACAGTGTCTCTGCAATAGTTATGTGATAGTTATTTCTGTGTTAACTGATTGAGGATGACTGCATATTGGAAAGATACTTAGTATCTTCTGCAAAGTATCATGCACTTTCTAAACACACTTACATAGAGGTGAGGGCTACTTCCATTTCATGGATTCAAATTTAAAAAGAGAACGCTCTATCCTAAATGAAAGACAGTGAAGACTCTCAGGTTCTGAGTGCAAAAAAACAATCGTGAAGATTATTACAAGTGGTACTTCTCGATACAAAGATAACCTGTGTTCGCTTGGGTGGACATCTGGCAAAGTGACTATTCAGTAGTACACTCAAGTCGGTGTATTATTTTGTATAAAATACCATGTAGACAAAAGCTACTAACAGTATAAGTTACAGGGCAATGCCGATATGGGCATTACTGAGCTTGGTATACATTTGAAAAGCTATATTCACTAAAACAAGAACAGCAGTACAATGCCAGGCTAAGCCAAAAGTTTACCTAATCCAGCAGGAAAAGACTATAACAACATGATAAGGATAGATCGATATTCTCTCCATCTTGTAGAGATCTGTGATCCTAGACTTTAAGCCCACATCATTATGTCTAGTAGCCTTTGATGACCCCTTCCCCTAGGAATTTGCCCCCAAAGCACATAGTTGCTGCATCCAGAGCACCTTACAACAGTAACTTCCACAGTTTAATTTTGCTTTACATCATTTTACTCCCTGCAATTACAAATTTACTGCTAGATTATTTTACCCACTAGTCCCTGGCTCTTCTGTAATGTTCACTATCCTTCTGCTGTGGTTTAACGCCTGATAGCAACTAAGCACCACCTCACTGGCGCCCCCTTTGTCAAGATGGGGGAGAGAATCTGAGGAGTAAAAGTGAGAAAATTTTGGGTTGAGATAAAAGTTGCTTAAAAAGTAAAACAAAAGCAAAACAGGGAATTTATTCACCGCTTCCCATCAGCAGGCAGGTGTTCAGCCATCTCCAGGAAAGCAGGGCTCCATCACATGTAATGGTTACTAGGGAATGCAGATGCCATGATGCCACACATCCTCCCTTCCTCCTCCTTCCCCCAGCTGTGGTCAGTTGGGGTCAGCTGTCCCAGCTGTGTCCTCTCCCAGCTTCCTGTGCACTCCCAGCCTCCTTGCTGATGGGTTGGTGTGAGGAGCAGAAAAAGCCTTGACTCCGTGTAGGCACTGCTCAGCAGTAGTTAAAACATCCCTATGTTATCAGCACTGTTTCCAGCACAGATCCAAAACATAGCCCCATACTAGCTACTATGAAGAAAATTAACTCTACCCCAGCTGAAACCAGCACACTATCTCAAAACTATTCTTTTTTGTATATACCTCTTTAATATTCTTAGCATTGATACGACCTCTGCATAAAAGTTCCTAGGATATTATATATTCAATTATCTATAAACAGATGAAAGAGTTGCAAGTTGTCTTGCAGTGATCCTACCTTCTCACTGACAGAGTTCAGTCCAGTGTGCGTGCTATCATTCTTTAAGGGAATCAGTGTGGGATTAAAAACCTCTCTTCTTTCACACTACCACCATCATCACTGTTCTTAGGTATGTTCCTGTTCACCATACACTTTGAGTCAAAACAAAAAAAGAACTGAGTAAAATCTTCCTTGAGGTTGGAAATACTGCGAACAGCACCATCTTGCTGGTATACTGGTATGAGGATATCTCCATTTGGCTATTTTGGGAAAATAAGAACTCTAGCCCAAGAAGTAAAATGGAAAAAAAGTGAATTAACAAGCAGTCTGCTTGAAGTTGAGTATCTTCCACTATAAGATATGATCTAAAAATGGGTATTTTTTTTAATAGGAAGGATACACTCCCAAGTGGATGTACAAATGACTTTCCTGTAATATTCTGCCAGATGCACAGATGGCAAGAGATTAGGAAAGTGCTCCTCACACCAAGTACATGATGATTTTCATAAAGTATACTTTCTGTGGTTGGGAGTAATGCATCTGCATTCATGTGAAAACCCTTTACGATACATCAAATTACCATGCTTTCTCTTTACCTAATTATCACTTCTCTGCAGGACAACAATCACAGAATTTGCTGCTGTTGTGGTAGAAGGAAAAAGAGGGCATTATATCTGTCAAGGAGTGCAAGTGAACTTCTCTGACCCACATGTCCAGTTGCACAAACCACAATCCACAGGAACACCACTGATGGCAGGGTGCAGAAATACTTTAAACCTTGGAAACTTCCCTATAAAGGTGGAATAAAATGACATGTAGTTTCCATATAAATTGAAAGAAGCATTATAATTCTTTTTTTCCCCGTCTTTTCCTTATTAGACAAAACAAAGCTAACCTAGACTAACAGATTGTTACTTAGCTTTTCTTCAAAAATCTCTGCTGTCAGAAAAGAAATACAGCATTCCTAAGCAACCTGTCCTAATGAATGGAATACAGATCACATTTTCTAAGGCTATGTACTTGTTCTCTACTTTTGTCCTCCTTTCTTAAGCAATAGCATCTATTGGTTAATGTCACAAAGACGGGCATTGTCTGCGCTCTTACAAACAACACTGTTGCAATCCCTGAAAGGAAGTAGCTTTCCATTGGTGTTATTGATGACACTTGGTTTCTGATTTGCTATAGTTTTGAATTCTGGTATATTCACATTCATTGCAGCACATTGAGAGGACAAGGACCTTTCCCAGCTCCTAGCATATGTAGGGAAGAAGATGGGGGCTCACAAGCATTCCCCTTCCTCTACTCCCTGCTAGATATGATGGAGAACATGCAGGTATCCCTCCACACAGCCATGACAGAGAAGCCTTTGTCTCTTGCCTCTGCAAGAAGTTTGCTTTCAGAAATGTCTGATCACAGAGCTCTCTGCTAAACTCTTATTACATCTCCATACATTCAAGAGAAAAGCAGCCTTTTTCACGTTTCTGAATCAAAACCACACAACATCCAAGTTGTAAAAGGCTGGAAGTGAAGTGTCATGACAAAAGGAAAAGGATATAGCTTGGGAACATCTTGTTAAAGATCTGGAGCTCAGTTCCTGAATACTGTGCCCACCCGAGGCATAGTGCGTATCTGAAGAAACGGTGAGTCAGTATCAAGCATTGGCACTTTATCCCTCCTAATTACAGAATGGTTACATCTCTTCTATTATTCTCTAAGGCACAGAAAACATTAGCATGCTCAAATCATCTCACAGCTACCACAGAGGATATTCACCTTTATTCTTGTCAGATCATGTTCCACAAAACATAGCAAATACACTTCTCAGACTTGTATAGGAAAACACAGCTCTATCTCCAGTTGATCTGTAAAGCCAGTAATACTCATGGGGCTGAGGAGACCAGCTGAGATGAACCCAGTTAGAAGAGGGAACAGCTTTTATCAGCATACAGCAATAGTGCTGCATCACAGCCCTGAACTCTTAACACAACAGGATCTTCTGCCCCACTGTTGACCACAATGTTATGGTTTTTGTGCAAGATTAGAACAAGTGGTCCAGATAAAAATTTGGGAGCTCTCCTGGTAAAAAGAGAACAAAAAGTCCTGGTTTCTTTGTCTTTTGTGTGATTTAGCTTTCTGTATCGGAGAACAGCAGGAGTGAAAATACACTGTTGGAGCCCAAAAAGTGACTTGAACAACCAATAACAGGTAAGATCTAGGAGCGTGATGGAAGGAAGATACTCAAGTTCCAGTGGAAGGATCTGCATTGTCTAGTTCTGCAGCACAGCCTGGGACTACCAATTCCCAAATGCCAGTTGGAATAGGAATTAAGGGTAGAAATCAATGGCTTCAGCAAACAGGAGCTACAGCTATGTAATTTTTGAGTTTCCAACAGTTCAGGGAAGAAGCTGCAAACTGCCCAAGATCTGCCCACTAACATTTCAGCATAAAGGCAAGAAAGATTTACAATCAGCTGGGCAAGCTGGAACAAGAAGCTTGCTTTCAGTGTGCTTCACAGAAATGCTGCAAACTAAAGCATAAAGAAGATCTTTGAAATGCTACATATGTTCAGTGTTAGACAATTAATATAGAAAACCTGAGACTCTGCACTGCCATGAGCATCTGATATAGGTAAAAACCTAATTTAAAATTACCTATCTAGGGCCCTGAAGGCAAAAATTAAAATCATTTAGATCATAAAGCAAAGAAATTTATTATGAGAAGCAGTCAAGGAGCTGGACTGTCGCAGGATTCCTAAGGCAGTTTGTATCTAAATACATCTTCAACTGTCTCTGATTACTTTGTTTTTAAATGAGTGGGGGCTGGGGAAGTTATTTATGAGTACTCAAACTGACAGCCTCAAGCAGTAAGAGAATTAACTCTGTTACCCAGATACACACAGATCATGCCAAATCCCAGAAAGTGCATTAAGAGCACAGACTCCAACCACACACCAAAGCACTGCTTAGCCAGTATCCTGTTTCTGTCAGGGACTGGTAGGAGATGCTAGGGAAGAGCAGAAGAGGACAAGCATTTTTTCCAGTTCCACTTGAAGGCAGGCCAGGGGCTTCCTATCTCTACAGCTGGTATCTTTGCATTCAGTAGACCTAGTGTTGTTTCATCATTTTGTCCATTTTTGTACTAAAATCTTGTTCAGGCCAAGCCTACCAAAACTCTTGCCAGTGAAACAGTGTTAGCTTGTGGTGAATGTCAGTCCTTTCCCAGTTTTTTTTAAAATCAGCACCTAAATAAGCTTTTTTTCTTGTAAAGCTTATTTGCTTTTGAGAAATCAAAATACATTAGATGAGACATAATAGAAGGGTTTTCTAGTTCAGATAGCCTACCAAGCCTTTTCTAGCCTTTAGAAAAATAGCTAGATGACAGTAATATATATTTAATAGTGCCCACAGAAGTTAAACATTTAAATATAAACAAGTGTATTCCTTTTGGTATTTCATTTAATATATAAATGCCAAGCTGTGCCAAATTTCATTTTCTGTGAATCAAAGTTTATACTTTACTTTCAGAAATTGAATGCTGTTCCCAGTAGCCTCATCTCATCTACCCTTAAAGCATAATACTTACAGTACAAACTATTTATTGTGATTCTGGAATAACTGAACAGTGCTTTATGCCTTCTGTTTGTTTTGTTATGTGCAAACTAGACACTAATCCCCTCCAGGCAAAAAGAAAGAAGACTTACTGGTTCTGCGGAAGTGGCAAGAACCTCAAAGGTAGCATAAAGTTATTGTACAAGAGTAGTCAGAACTATGAAGTCAGTTTTAATGCACTGAAATAAACAGACAAATCCCAAAAATGCATTAACAAGTAAAGCTTAAATGAGTGGCTATGAGAAGACCTGAGCTTAAGTTTTGATCTCCACACAAACTGGATTGCTGGCAAGTAATCACAATTTATAGTTTTGTAATATAGTCTGGATTCAGTGGCTCTCTAGCTGAAGCGAAGCGAGACGTAACATGCAGAACAAGGAAGATGACCAAGGGCTAGAAAACAGGCTCCAGACTTTTTCTCAACTCTGACAATGGACACATTTTTAAGAAGCAATTTAAGTACATTTTCTGTAAGTATGTTGGTTTTCTTCTGTGATTCAGAGCAGGCCACCTAAGGTGTCCACAAAGAACAAAACAGATACTGTGTAAGATATCTGTATAAGAAGCAATCTAATTTTGCATGTTTATAAGGCAAATCATTTCACTTCCAGAAGAAAAAAAAAAACCTATATTGAGTGAACATTTTAGTGCACAACACATTCAGGAATAAGTCTAGCAGTGTCAGTATTCTGATGAAGAAAGTGGTCCTAAGGGTTACTACATCTCATGACTGTAGAATTGTTAGTAGAATTCTTTGATGTTTTATTTAAAAGCTTTGCTCAATAATTCAATAAAGAGATCCATTATAAGTCAGGAAAGAGTAAGAACATGCCATGAGTACAATCCAGGAATGAATAAAAACCAAACCAATACAACGATAGCAAGTAACTGTAATTTAGGAAGCATCTAATTCACTATTTAACCTTACTGAATTAAGTTACCTCAGGTATAAACCAGCATGAAGCCTTGGATCTAAATAGTGACCCTAGTGTATCTCCCTTGCCCTGTGACATTGAAGAGATGAAAATCACACAGTAACTCTGATGTTTTTATTAACAGACATAAAACAGTCTAGCTTTTCAATCACCTATTGACACCAGATTTTTTTCAAGATTTCACATGAGGTAAACATAAAAAGGAAAGTAAGATGTAGTGCTCTGTTCCTTGTGTATTTTCCTTTCGTCCCTAAACAAGCACTTCAGGTCAGTTAGGTACTCCAATGCCTATTAGTTAATCAAAACTCTATTGCATACAAATCCCAAGAATGGGATTGAACAAGATTCATCCCAAAAAGAGGGTTTACCTTTACTTCATAAAAAGATATGTTGCTTTAGTGCTCCCAAGTGTCAGAAAGAAGACGTGGCACCACAGAATTTCTGGGGCATACCCCTTTATGGCGCCTCATTTCCCCTTCAAGCTGTCTCTGTTTTCGTCTCACATACCAAAGACTAAAAATATTAATTCCTTACATTCCCACATATCTTGCCTTCTGCATTTTCTAGCAGGACCCACAAAATCATTTCACACAACCTAACAAGGAATCTGATAGCAGCAAGGAAACCAAACCAAATTAGGAAATGCATTTCCACAAAGAGTCTTCCATCAAAACACAGCAAATATGGAAATTTTCAACAACTCAGCATGTTGCTACATCGCCATTTGCCCATAAATTCCAATAATACATAGCTCTGGGATCCCATTAGCATCCTAGAGAGTAAATAACTAGTGAGCTATAAATCTCTAGCCCTATAATCACAGTCAGGGCTACCCATTCCCAATCTTTGAACCCAAAAATAGTTTTTTAATTGCATTAGCTATTTTTCTTCATTATTTCTGTGCCAAAAGAAGCAATTCTGGACTGAATGACACCTTTTATCAACTTCAGCTGCAAACCTATCATCTATTGCCGCTTTCTAAACAAGACATCCAGGTAGGGGAAAAAATAAAATCCTTTCAACTTCAGGATCTGTTATTACAGTAGCAACATCATAACTAGATACAGAAGTCTGAGCTTTCCTTTCTTCTTTCCTTCCTTCTTCCATAACAATTTATACCTCTTGCTATTCTACCTCTTATTATTCTGTACATTCCACTTCCCCCCCAATACTTATTCTATTCTAGATAGTCCCAATTGCCCCTTCAGAATACATCATGATTTGTCCCAGATGCTCCTCTGTAGGTAGTGATTAAAATCATCATAATAGCCATCTTTCTTCCTGACCCAGGTACACTGAGGCACCCAAGGTCGATACCAATGCCAGCCAGAACTTTGCAGGATGTGACAGCAGCAACATTTGCAAGGAAACAAGATCTTGTTTTAATCAATTTCCTGCTGCTTTATATTCCTAATCTGCAGGCAAATGCCACTAGGTTGATCCGCCTTCAGGTAAAGAATAGCTGCCTTTGTTTTATTATCCCAACAGAATTGTGGGGAAAGAAAAAAAAAAAGAAAGAAAAAATCAATATAAAACCCCCCTCCATGTTTCTAAAAGATTACTTAGGAACAAGCACTGAGAATTATATAAACCTTCCTTAAGCTATGACGTCAGGTATAACTGGAAAGCTAGAAGTTATGGGAAACATAAGCCTGAAGAACAAAATGGAAGTGAAGCAGAACTAAATCATCTCCCCTTAAGACTCTATTCTACTTTTCTTGGTTTTTGGAGACTGCAATAGAACTCTGTTCCTTTACAGACACCCCGTAAATATTCCAATATAAAACTTCTCAGATTATGTAAGAAGTCTGCAGCCTGAGACACAGGTTTACATATATGGCAATGGGAATTGCAATCTGCTATACTTGCTATTATTTAAAACCTTATAAAACAGATCTGAGTCATCCGAATTATGCTAGGAGTTCAACACTAAAAAGGTGTGTGTTGTAAAGAGTTGCAGTGGCAGTTTAAAGCTTATATTATCTGTAGAATAAGGGGGTTACACTTACACTGCTATTGCCTTCAGGTACTCACTTTCAAGAAGGCTAGAATCATTTGCTGTATCATAAACTAGCCCTGAGTTGCCAGATCTACCTCTTCTTAAATAAGGCTTGTTCTTTTAAACAAATCACGTTAAGAGTTACCCACATACGCAATGCTTTCTGTTCCTGTGTATACCAATATCCTTTGACAGTAACAGTTTTTAAACAAGCAAAATGTGAAAGTATATTTCTACAAAGCCATGATCAAATAGCACTAAAATGAACAACAGTTTCAGACTGTTCCCTACAAATAAGTTTCCTCTCCCCTTAAATGAGAGACATTTGGGGTGTTATTTCCAAACACTATTTATGTATATTCACAAACCAAACCAACTGGTTAGATACCTCAAAGAAAGTTACAACAGACTATTGATTAACATTATAGTTACCTCTCTTCAGTTACAACTTCCCTGATGTTATGACCTGAGCTGACAGTGTTTTCACAGATTAAGTTTTCAATTAAATGCAGCTTGAGTTCTTCAGTATCTGAGACTAACTGCTAAACGTCCTTATTACATAGCCTACAAACATTTTAACTCTAGTGCAATAATGTTGGACAAGTTGATTGTTATTGCTCTAACATGAGAAAGGGCATATGGTTCCTGTCAGACTCTTCTGTTTATTTCATTCTTACAGCTGTTGTGGAACCAAATCGAAATTTTAGGTAGACTTCTCAAAACTTTAATTGGTTTCTGTATGCATAGCTATTTATGCTAAAAGCTTTCATTTAAACAAATACCTAAGTGCAGTTAGCACAACGCAAAAGCAATTCAGAGTCATTCACCATTTGTTTTTCCTTTCATTATACGACTGCTCAGTGATCCTATGCACAAATGGAGCAGTGCTTGGAGACACACTATGACAGCATACAAAATGTTAGTGCCTGGTCCTGAAGGACTTTCAGTCAAAAAGATTAAAACCTTCTGTAATAGTTTCCCTGCAGGCCTGATGAAAAAGCCACATTTAATATTATTGCAAAAGTTCACTGAGGGTCCAACCAATGCACAATAAAAGTAGATGGCTGTGCTAAGTAACACCACTTGCCTCAACTTTGCTTCTCTGCTCTTAAGTTGGGTCCCCGTTCTTATGAGTACAGCCCATGATCAGATGGGCAGCCTGGGGCTAGTTAAAGAAAACATTCATTCTCCTCAGCTCTCTGACAGCTTTTAAACAAACAGTTGTCTAAAACCTCTTCCAATTTTGGAACATTAGAAATGGTCTCCGTAAAAACAGATCTGTAAGGCACAGAAGGCTGCCAGCAATGAGAAACAAGGCAAATCAATGAAATTCACCACTCCTCCACCTCATGAAAGGTAACATGTCTCTTCAGACTGTAACAAATACATTCTATTCCAATAATTTTTTTTTTCAGCTCCTCTAGAATGATAATAGCACTGTCCCTTTCCCTACCAGCAAATAAAAGCAGCATCCTGGTAGTACAGGTAGAGTAGATTCATGCCTGGAGTACCAGCTTATGGAGTCATGCAATTTCATCCAAATCTACGCTTTCAGTTTTTGATCATCCAACATAGAAACATACACCTGAACGTGCGGAAAGCCTCATCCAATTGCTTTGGCAAACACAAATCATTTCTTGACTATGCGCATGTTGTAACCTCATAACCCACTGCTAGACCCATAGAACATGCACACCTCCCAAAACAGAGCTGTGCATATGCAGTAGAGCTCAGCCAAGTGTTGCCCTACACTCCACATATTGTGTTTACCTGGAGTAAAGGCTGCTTGCTAGTGCTCCCAACATCACTCTAGGGGGATGTTTGAAAACACAGAGGGGCCTCACAACTTGGTGTACAATCAATATTTTAGGACAGAATGGTCTTACAAATTCATGCATATCCAGCAAGATTCTGGGTACACTTGGCATTAGCACATATCTAGCAAGCAAATAAAGCCTATGAACACACATCTGTGCCTAGACAGTAGTATTAATAACCAGGAGGAGTAAGTGTGCTTCACGTTTCTATTAGTAATGTATTATCTTGCTGTAAATATTAACTTTGCTATAGTTCAGTCAGATAAATGCAAATTAATGGAAAGCTTATGGGAACACAAAGAGACCGTGCTCTTAATGATTTTCTTAATACTACCTTTCAGCACACCAGTGGGAATTATGGAGCTATGCACTGTGAGATATTATTTCTAGTGCCATTAGAGCCTTAAGACACACAGATAAAAAGTATAAGATGACATAAGTATGCATAAGGAGGATTTTAGCGACTTCTTAATCATAGAAGTGTTTCCAACACAATTGTTTCCAGCATGTAATTTAAATTGAAAGCTAACGTTTAACAGGAGTAGATGTAATGAACCAGTTTCAACAGGATTCCTTATTAGAACACCTCAGTTTTGCAAATTAACAGAAGCTAATGTTTTAGTCTTATACACTGCCACAGTAGAAGACAAAAGCTCTGAACAGTTAGAAGATAAATAGGACTGCTTTGTTCAGCCCTGTTTTGTGATAGAAATCAAACACAGCTTCTAATATATGCCACTTAAAAGTGTCAAGAAGTGAGAGAAAAAAAAGAAAACTCCCATTTCAGCCTGGAGAAGGTTGCGAGGAGACCTCATAGCAGCCTTCCAGTATCTGAAGGGGGCCTATAGGGATGCTGGGGAGGGACTCTTCATGAGGGAC
>JASSUY010027625.1:0-12172 GCA_032466535.1 Forpus xanthops | reverse complement strand
AGATACTGGAAGGCTGCTATGAGGTCTCCATGCAGCCTTCTCTTCTCCAGACTGAACAGCCCCAACTTTCTCATCCTATTTTCATACATTACTGGATCCAGTGGCTGGGATGCATCTCGCATATTGCTGGCCATCATAAAGTTGAACTAGTCCAAGCTCACCATCTTGACTTTTTTTGTAGTCAGTAAAAAAATACAGGTCTAGAGCCTCTTTCTGTAGACATTCTATTCTACAATAGATGCTTGAAGCAGTTGGGAGGACAGCTGTCTATGGACAGGTGTTTGTAGTTGGGCATTGAAGCTTGCTAAATTTTGCTTTGCTAACATAGGAGGAGAGCTTTACTTTCATCTTTGGCTGATGAGGTGAGGCCTGGGACTCCAGAAAAGCAAAAATAGCTGAACTGAACCTAGTAGCCTTTCTCTTTATATGTTTTGTGACCACAATTTTCCTTGCAAGCAGGTTCTTCAAGTCTGGACATGGCCCACACTGGATGAAAAGCATTAGAGGGAATGGACTAGAATATGTGAACTATAAACAACACAGGTACTTAATAGCATAGATCCTGGAAGGAAACTTCAACAGAGGAACTGTGGACACAAGACTAACCCCAAAGACAGTGAAATACAATCTCCCTAAATCCACTTAAATTTTACATCTGGTCCTACAGGTAAATGATGATTACGCTGCAAATGACGATATCATTGATTTTTAGTAAGGGCAAGGCTAACGGCTAAAATTTGTATTGCGCTGGAACTGCTGGGTAAAGAGGACATCAGTGCTGCAGCTACTTTTTGTAGCTATTAAGACATAAAATAGACACAGATTTTGACTAAGCAAAGCTAGATGGTGTTTATCATCTAGTGGAACTGCAACACCAAAAGGGTCAATAGGCCATTCAAATGTGAACAAAAGAGAAAGAGATGAACTTTCCCTTTTTTTGTCTTTGTTATGCTTGAGACAATCAGTAATTTGATTGATCAGGAGAAGCACACTTATTTACAGAGCAGAAAGGTTTTGATGAATACCACTTTGTTGATATGCATAAAAAATTTGTGGAAGTGGACTTTTCTTATGTTCCTCTCTCTTAAACCTATCTGCTTAAGTGGGAGCTTTTATATATGATCAACTCACAATTTGTCTCTGTGCAGGGTACCAGAATGCCACAATTTGAGGGAAATAGGGAAAAAGCTGTCAATGCTTATTTTTAAGGGCTGAGAAGCTTTTTTCTTATTATTCTCTTTTTTTTTTTTCCTCTGGGGAGCTCACTGGGCTTTGGGTGGGACAGGATCCGCTCTTATTTTTGATGAGAATATTTTGCATTTGGCTGATCTTACTATTCCAAATTTGAAAATGATTCAAATTATTTTTTTTTTTCTTCAGGTCAGTAGTGCCCAATCTGTTTCAGGCATGCCTTATAGCTGTAGTTTTTCATCGTACTCTCTTTTCCTCCACTCCTCCATCATCCCATGATCCATGACTCCTCAAAGCCTTTGAGATCTATAGCACTATTTTCCTCGCCACCAAGCATCATGTTCTTTTTCTCAGATATATAAACCTGGAAGCGAAAAAAAAGAGTGAAGAGACATAATAAAGTTCAGAATTCTCTCTTTTCTGTTCCTCAGTCTCAGGAGTACCTCTGCTCTCTTCTATATCTTATCTCCAATGCTGTCATGGCTCATTAAGAAGGCTTGACCCACGGGTTGGGAAGTACTATTTTCGGTGTTGACTTGTTACTTTTTTTTTCCTTTCTGTTTATCACATCTGAGCTAACTCGACAGCTTTCAGTGACTGCCAGATTGTCAACACTGGTCCCAGAAGTTCCCTGTATACGGAACAAATGTGGTCATAGCTTTCCAAGAGCAGCATCTAAAAGCCCATTGCTCCCTGCTTCTCTCCACACCAAATATGCCTCAGTCCTCTTCTGGAGGGATGGCATCAGTGGCAGGGTGGCAGGAGGGGGGATTTGTCTCCTTTGCCCACTTGCCTGTCAATTGAAATGCCAGCCTGAGAGTCTGCAGTGATGCTGGTGTTGGGATGTGATTTAAAGCAGAACTGGAATGGCTGTTTCCCATCTGGTTCTGAGCAGCTGTCAGATGGCAATGAATGCCAGTATCCAATGGCAAGAGCCTGTTTTCATTGTGCGTACGTGTTGTGTCGTGCATGTAACTTTTGAACCACCCCTGCACTGGGAAGCGGTTTTGTTCTTTTTGCTAATGAATGAAGAGAATGGCTCATGTAAGGGTGAATATTACCCTGAGCTGTGGTTTGCAAACCATAGTTTGCATTGCTCTGGCTCACTAGCTGAAAGGCCAAGTTAATGTCTATGTATCAAAGTAATCTAATTAACTATTAACTAGAAATACATTTTATTTATATTTTGAAAAGATAGCTAGGACAGATGCTGGCTTGATATCTTGACTAAGAATCAGAAATGACTGCAACAAGTCCTTCATTTAACATATAATGTGACCCAAGACCTAAAAGTTCAGCTATGATGTTTATATATGGTACTTAGGTATGAAATATGCATATGATGCAGGCTACCTGCAGGTAGTCTTTCTGCAAGGATATCACATTTTCAAGAGAAGATACAGCCTGTAGCAAACTTGTAAAATGGGAACATGTTCAGAGTTTTCTCTAACAGGACATTTTGAGATAAAAAAGAACATTTATCCCCTGCAGCAGGTCCATGTGGATCCCTGTCTGAGGAAAATTGAGGGCTAGTTCAAAGCTGAGTACAGGGAAGCAAGAGAAACTAAATAAAAGTCAGACTGCGTTAAAAACTATCAATGCTTGCTTGCCATTCAGGACAAGTTTTCTGTGAAGTTTTAGTTACCTCAAGAACTGACTGAGTAATGGGACCAGCTTTCCTGTGATTGTTCTTGCCCATCTGGCCAGGGGGCTTTGTGTGTTTGGCCAGGACCTGACAACTTTTGGGACTGCTGGTGTGTGGCATTTAACCAAGGAGAACAGCTGTTGCTTATTGTAGAGCCAAGATCTCACCCAGTCACCAACTGTGAGCTTGTCATATAACCTACCCCCATAATGGAGATAATGTTTGCCCTTCTTTAGAAATTACTTTGAGATCTGCCAAAGAAAAGGGCCTATTCAAATGCAAAGCCTGATGCTTTTATTTATTAATAGATATTGTGCCAGAGTCACCAATCTGCTCCTGATGCCTAGTGAGGCTCTGAAAACAGAGGATCTGCTGGCTTGCTTTAACCCAGCTGGTGAGTTGAGGCCTAGGGCTGCCTCGTGATATTGGAAGAAGCATGAAACAGCCCAGATGTTAGCCAGCAATAACTCAAGCTCAGTGTTATCCTGCCTGTTACTCCTCTAAAACTCAAGCAAACATTGGAGTGCCTAAGCTTGCTGGCTGGCAGCGCTGCTGCTTTTGACGCACAGGACTGGGCTTCACTAAACACTCTTATTCCCTTACAGAATCACACATTCTTACAAAAGGAAAAAAAAAAGAAAAATAGCAGTTGCAGGTAAAACTCATCTTCCTTGGGGAATAAATTTTATCTACTCCATGGGATTCATGAGGGCGACTGCTCTGCGTTGCGCCGGTAAACCCAGCACATGAATAAAGCGGGTTCACCTGGTGCCTTGTCATTACTACAGCACTACCTGGCATTTCTGGATCCTCTGGCTCAGCTCAATCCCAGCCAAAATTTCCAGAGAAAAGAAGCAGGAAAAGAAAAAATGAATAAAAATCTCTTTTCAAGCTCGCTCTGCCTTGATCCCTCTCCTGTCAGTGATTAGCAGGTGGGAGGTCTGCTTATCTGATCTTTTACCTTCCCTGTTCTCTTTCTGACTGCACTTTCCTGGAGTGAAAAGCCTGGTACTGATTTCAGTCAAATGATAGTTTGCATGGCTGGATCCGTCTTTGCTATCCTCAAGGACTTTTTTTAATTCAATCACTTTCCCCTCCACACAGGTGACTTTTTGAATCTGTTCTATGAGTATGAACACAGGGGGGACATTTCCACTGGTCGGCAGTTTTACCAGGTGAAATGCGAGTGGAGGTAACTCCTCTGACATGGTTTTACAAAGTTGATTCCTGGAACTGGTATGTTACAGCCTGTTCATTTTGGTTTTTCATATTTAGAATTGAGTTCTCCTCTTAGAATACTGCTTCTAACTACTAAAGCATTTTTATCACAGCCATCTCATAGGCTGATGCCTAATTTTAAATGCATCGTTAACCCTCCCTATAACTCTGAGGAAGTGCAGTAGAGCCCTGTTGCTCGATGTACATCGGCTAGTTTTGATAAACGACCAGTCTAACCAGGCTCAATTTCATTTTTGAGCTCCAATTTAGCACCATCAGGAGGAGGAGGTGCAGCCAGGAGGTGGCAGCCTCGGCATTGCAATGAGGCTCTGTTAGGGCGTTTTCCAAGTGGAAATTCCCCCTCCTTAAGCATAAAAATGCAGTATTGCATATCGTGTGTTGTTATGGATTTAAAAAAAAAAACAAGAAAGGGGTATTCTCAGGGGAAGGTTTTGCCTTGCCTCTGAACCACTGCTCCGTCTGCTGCTCTCATGAGTCAATGCTGCTCCAGAGAGAAAGGGAGATGGCAGCAAGGTGAAAACCATGGGTGACTTAGTGAGCTCATTTTGGTTGACAAGGGCCTAATTTTCAGGTGGTTTAGGTCAGTGTCAGTCAAAAATGTTAGAAGAAGAGGGTCAATGGAGCAAATCAGGAAAGAAAATAGATGAAGCATTGAAATTAAGTCCAGTTTGCCTTGTTCTGAATACTGATACCTTTTAACAATGTTCTCCTTCACTATGGGGTGGGATTTTCCTTGGCTTACTTCAGTTTCCATTGAAGTAACTTGGAAAATTCCAGCAGCTTTGGTGGAAACAAACTCTAATAATCTGGAATTCTCGGAAGTGTCCTTCCTTTCCAAGATACATCATTCTTCTGCAATTGAGAGAGTTCTATCTTTCACAGAAGTTTAATGCTTCTTCACTTTTCATGCTGAAAATGTACTGCATCAGAAATTAAGCCCAGTGTAAATGAGATTATACACTGAGCTTCCAACTAGAAGAGATTAAATTGCATGGCATTTTATATATCTTACATTAATATTATTTGGTTCTCCATTTTATTCCTTTGTCTGACATTTGAAATTTATTGGACAACCCGAGTTACCCTCAGTTTAATTCATTGTCTTCAATGAGTTGGCATATATATAGTGAATTTGGCTGGCTGTCTTTAAACAGAGATTGCTACCTTGTATTAGCAAATCCCTGGAGCTGTGAACACTTCCTTGGTTTACTTACCTCCGCAGCGTTGCTGTGAATTGACAGAATCACTCAGAAAGCAAAGCTATTTTTGGGTGTCTCCCTGGTCAATAAGGAAAAATGTTCCTCTCACAAAAGAAAACTGTTTCTCTTCTGTGTGAGTCATGACTCTGCTTGTGTGCACAGAGCAAAAAAGATTTCCAGCTTCTCAGGCTTCACTGGCATTCAGGGTAAGGCTTCAGCCCGCCAAGATTCACATGTGGAAACTAAATATGGTCATAGGGTTACACTCCCATTTTTTGCCCATTACTCAAGCTTCTGCATGGTGTATTTCAGTGCCTACTCCCTCTCTGCTGCTGGGCATCTCCCCCTGCAGCAGTAGTTTACTCTGTGGTTAAGGCTAGTAAGATCTTAGACAGCATCAGTTACAAGCAACTAGTGTGCTTCACCTTCTGCTTAGGAAAAGCATATAGATAAAAGAGACACAGTATTAACCCTGGGAGGGAAACTAAAACCTAGATACTTTAATAAAGCTCCATGCTAAAGAGTGTAATCTTCAGCCTTACTTGAGCTTTCAGCTTTAGTAATTGCCAATTTTCATGGTAGAACCTGCCAAAAATAGAAAAACAAGAGGGAGAGAACATGTTGTTTTTTTTAAAAACAAAACAGCCTGTGTATTTTCAGTAACAAGAAGTCAGAGGGACATTTTTATAATTATATACAGCAGCAGAAGGATTCTGATGTCATGGGAGCCAGAAAATGACATCCTAAATTATACTGCATTTCACCATGGAGCTTAATCAGTGCAGCAGTAGCATTTTCAATTGAGAAGGTGCTCAACCGCTGCATGAGACTGTGGCTGTGGCAGAGCAGTGGTGAAGAGGAATTACTGGGGTCTATCAAGTAAGCACCACTCTGACACAGTGACACAGCTCTCAACAAGGCTCTGGCTTGCTTTCCATCTGCTCTCCTGAGGAGACCTCATCCCCCCTCAGGCACTTTGTAGAGCTGTGTGGGAGTAGCAAGGGGCCTGATCTCATCCTTTGGGCTTGGATATGACTTCCTCAAGAGCTCTGTGTTTTCCATTTGTGTAAAAGCTATGCCATGCTGCCTGGAGGCACAAACTTTGAGGCATTCTCCAGTGGACAGCTGACACGTGCTCTGGTCTCAGTTTCCACCTTCAATCTCCATGCAGAATTCATTCAGAATGGTAATGGCACCATGACCAAGGATTTCTATGAATCAGGCTCATTTTCAGAGAGGCTTTTACATTGTGTCAAATGCATAAGTTCTCCCAATAATTTATGTGATATCATACTTGAATAAGACAAACTTATGGTCGGGCTGGATTACCATTTTGATGGGGAGATATTTTATAGATGATTTGCTTTTGCCCAGTACAATTTCCGCGAGATTTGGTGGCTTGGTCTAATATTTCTGTTAGAATGCAAGCCCAAGGGTTTTTTTGTACAATAGCTGTGGTGTCTACATGGATTAGCAGCCTTGAACTAGAAGTATCTTTCATCATAATTGCACTGGTATGGCAGGGTTTGCATGGCAGGAATGGATCCAGTTTCAATCCTAGGCCCATACAACACAAAAGTTATCAGAAAAATGGTGCCAATGTGGGAAGATATAGGAACTAAAGTATCCTGCAGTTTATTTCTTTACTATGAGAACCAGCCCTTTGAAGAGACATAGGGTAGACATTTCTGAAGGGCAGTATGAAAGTGCTTTCACTTCTGTTGCATGTACTAATATTTATTCTGGATACAGACAAGTTGTTTTGTAAAACCTATTTCATTTCATGCCCTTTTCCAAAACTATTGAGCTGTCTCTACAAATATTCAGACATTCCTTATGCCAACTATTTGCACCTGTTACATTCTTTATGCAAAATTAAGTCACTTACTGAAAAGCTCCTAAGGGACTTACGTTCTGCCTCAGAAAAATCAGTTGGTGTTTATACATACTGAAATCTGATAGTATGTACCATGAAAAGGGATCAGCATGGCTGCTCATCTGGACTGCAGCTATACACAAATCCTTGGTTGACAGATAAATTGTTATTTCTTGAGATGGAAATGACATTTCTTAACAGACTCTCATGAGTAGCAGTGTTTGGAGCAATTTTAAAATTGCATTTGACAATACTCGGTGTTCATGGGGCCACAGCAAATAGCATCATGAACTGGAAGAACTGGATCTAATACACTGGTCATTATCTGATGACATCAGTCATTATCCAGTGGGCATTTGGAAACAACTTACTAGGACTCAACAGAGAGCAATGAAATGGTTATCTTGTAGTATCTTTGCGACTTTAAATGTGTTTTTCTGCAAAGGAATAAAGGCTTTTTACTTCTAGCTGTTGCTTGTAAGCAGAGACAAAAATGAATATAAGATCCACTTAGGAGAAGGTAATGAAATATTATTAAACAGGGAAAGGGGCAGCTAGGGAGTGATTTTATTTCCATAAGCTTTCTATCCAGAATCATCTACATAACTGATGGAAGCTCATGCTGAAATGGAAGCAGAAAGGAACAGAGACCAGGATGGAAACAGAGCACAGACTTGCTTTAAGACCCCTGAAGTTCTGCAGACATTATAATTAGCTAATTCAGAGGTGGCTTTGGAGGGAAAGAAATGCCTTGAGCTGAAGCTGTTGAGCATCCCTATGAGCTACCAACATGTCTGTGTAAATGAAGGGATTCCTGGATATCATGGTGATGTGACCCCTGATGGTGAGGTTGGGAGAAGGGCTTGCTGAAAATGACAGTAATAACCACAAAAGGCAATAGCTGAAGCAAGGATCATGTTTGTGGCAGTGGAACTGAGTAAAAGGTTTAGTGCAAAGAAATACAGCATGCACCTTTAATCATTGCTAATACAATTGATTTATTCTGCATTGTTAATTCTTCCCAGGTTTATTTTACTTTCCTTGTCTCTTTACAGGCGTAATCTTCTGAATGAAAAATATTACTTGTCAAGAAAGTCAGGTTCGATGTCCCCAGTATTCAAGATGAGGGGTCAAACTGGAGGCTTTTCCTAGTGCTATGAAGAACCCCTCTGCATTAAAGTCCAGTTCTTGTTTCCATTACCACAGGGTAGTTTTGGGTTTCAGCCTCAGTACTCCATGATTCAAAAGGGCATTGACAATTCAGTTTGGCTTTTTGGTTTTTTGTTTTTGTTTTTTTTTTTTTTTCTTATTTTGAATTACTATCCACCAACACAATAAACTGTAAAATTTTTATTCTCTCAGCCAGAAAGAAGTAAACTAATGCATGGAGAGATCCAAGACTTTTAAGACCTCTGCAACAAAACCTGAAGAGCAGTGCTAGCTTGAACTTCTCTGTGCTGAATACTGGTATTTGGTCAGACAAATCTACCACCTAGAGGAGTAAATCTGTATTTTCAGTGGCCTTCCTCAAAGGATGCTTGTTAGAGATATACAAAGACATCTTTTTTTTAACTATATAACTGATGCTCCAAAGACACTCAAATTCAGACTGAAAGATCCTGCTAAAATCTGACAAAACCAGCTCCAGGTTTTTGTTCCTAAGCATCTTTGTTCCAGGCTTCTTTGGATTGTTACAGAAATTGAGCACAGATACAGACAGAATTTTAGCTGCTTCCGAATGTAGTTGAATCATTGTCTAATAGGGACTACTAACATCTGCTCTTGTTAGGAGAAAGCAGCTGAATTGGAAGATGTCTGTAACAGTTGAATCAGAGTCTACACATCATGAAATGCAAAGATAAAATATTGTATGAGCCAGAAAATGAAAAGTCAGGAGATTACAAACGATGAACAAATGTCAGAGGTATTCATCTAAACCTAAAAGAACTCATGGTCTCAGTTGTCAGTTCCTATTATTTGGATATTTACTGTCCTATGAGGAATCTAGACTACAACAGGGGATTTCTGTCAGTGGGATAAAGCATATTTACAAAATGCACAGTCTGGAAAGGCAGCATACTCTTACTGCAGGAAACACAGGCTAAGTATTGCCCATCAGCACACTGGAATTGGGCTTTGGGATTGCATGCAGAGAGTTTTCATGCATGGGTCAGGCTGATTCTGACAGCATGCAGTGATTCTCCAGCTTGCTTCCCAGTGTACGTTTAAAGGCAGCTCTATATACCTACGGTCATTCCACTTCAAGGCAAGTCACACTTAAGTGGGAATTTCCACATCTTGAGGATACATTAATGCCTTGGTTATTGCTGTGCTCTACTGGTGCCTATCAATGCACTGTTCATATTTGCTCATACACTCCCTTTTGGTTCAGAATTTACCTGCAAAACATTACAGGTAGGAACTGAAGAAAGGTGTGAAAAGTCTCCCCTCTCTTTTTTTCCTTTCAAAAATCTCCTTCTATCACTTCCAGATGGAAATGCACCTGCTGTGCACAGCTTCTCATTCCTTGAGTATGAAAGCAGACCCCTGAGATTCTGCCTTGCTCTCTCTGTAGAGTATACCTGCCCCTTCTTATGATATTCTTCATTTTGTCTTTTCTCTTAGCACCAACTAGTCAGTTTCCATGTCACATTTTTCATTTGTGATTTTCTGCCAGTATGATTTCTGGCAATGTGTACATCTGGTGCTCTGGTTATGGGAGATCAGCAGGATGAGTGTTTTGATGAGTAATAGTCACAGATGAACGCCTGTATTCTGATAGCTGCCAAAAAGTTACACAACTACAGATCCCTTGGCCCTTAAAGTCTCCTCTGAGCCGATCCTCCGGTGTAATGCATTTTGTAGCTCAGAGTAACTAGCCAGGAAAAGACTGTCAGTGCCTACATGTGCTGTAGGTGTGCTCCATATCCTAGATAAGGATTCAGAGTTGCAATCAGCTGAGAAGGTAGCAGCTATGACAGCTAGATTTAAGTTAATCCCTCGGTGCTAAAATAACCCCTGATAGATGCTGTCATTTTGCAGAAAACAGACCAAGCTTCAAGCTAGGTTTCTAGTGTTTCAAGCTGGAAAACAGAATCACCTCTAGAAATGCTTCAACTGG
Organism: Forpus xanthops; assembly: GCA_032466535.1. Taxonomy (NCBI): domain Eukaryota; kingdom Metazoa; phylum Chordata; class Aves; order Psittaciformes; family Psittacidae; genus Forpus; species Forpus xanthops. The sequence goes on along the minus strand of JASSUY010027625.1, from coordinate 1,901 downwards.
AGACCCTAACACCTTTATTTCCCTCTGCACTGACATAAGAGCATACTGAGTGGTGAGCGGCATTAAGTTTACATCTAGGAACGCAGGTTGAGGGGTTTATGTCTCCTTTATCTCAGGCAGTGAGATGGTAGACTAGAAGCCTCAGAAAGGCATCATTTCCCAGCTCTTGTTAGTGATTCCTGAGAATACCTATCATCTCTAGTTCCTGCAGGAGATGGTGGCAGCCAGAGGAACATCTAATTTCTACCTCCCAGCACTGTGTAGGTGTGACCTGGCATGCTGCAGTTAGTTTTACTGGCAATTATGTGTCATGAAAATTCAGGTATCAGCAGGGTTATGTAAATACAGGTTCTCAGAACAAAAGCAGATTACCTACTGGCATTGAGCCTAGGGCCTTTTGTGGATTGTGTCTGGAGTCAACGCTGAAAACCACCTTGACTATGAGAGAGGACACAGTCTTGTATTGACCCTAATCAGCCTCTTCTCACTCTCTCCATCCTTAGTAAAATCAGGTACAGATTTAGTGGGAATACTGTGCATTTATGTATTGCCATAATTATCAAATGTGCAACATTCTATCTCTGTTCCTTCGGAAGGCCATAATAAGGAACCTTGAAAACAGGATGTTCTAGTTGTACTATACAGCTGAAATTTTAACTAAGCATTCTGCAGAAGAAAGCAAGATAGAAATACTATAACTTGTATCATGTTTGCCACTGTCAGATAAGATGTTATTGCAACTTCATTCCAATAAATATATATATTTTTTAAAAAAATATCTATATTTAGTTAGTTCTAACATCAGGAAAAAGGGTGATTGGACATTGGAACAGCCTTCCCAGGAAAATGGTGGAATCACTGTCCCTGGAAGTGTTCAAAAACTGTGTAGATAAGGTCCTTAGTGACATGGTTTAGTGGTAGACTTGGCAGTCCTGGGGTAAAGGCTGGACTCAATGATCTTAAGGGTCTTTTCCAACCTAGTTGATTTTATGAGTTTATTCTATGATTAAACAATCAAATTCAGAGGGATCAACCACACAACCAGGCAGTTCACATCCTCATTTCCCACAGCTTGGATGTTCCAGCTGGTTTTAATTGCAGTATCCAGCTCCCCCATATATCGTCTCAGGGTATTCAAAGGAAAATAACTAAAACTACACGGCACAGTTTAAGAACTGGTGACCCAGAGGATGAGAAAGGTGACCAATGAAAGCTATGAAAGTTTTCTGTTAGAAGGAAAAAGTGGTGTTGAGCCCGCCTGAACTCACAGGTCTTGAGGCTGCTTATGACACTGACTTTCATATTGAGCAGTGTAAGACTGTCTACACCACAGTAGCCATGACAGGAGATTGCTTGATGCTACTGTCTAACAGCTCATGTCTCGTCCTCTAGTAGACAAACCTGGATATTGCTATGTGATAGCTGCCTGTAGATCACCAGTGACAGTGCAATTGTAGGATGAATCTACACATCTATTTTGTAGAAGAGTCTTGGAGAAGTGACATTATAAATGGTTAAGATTAACAGATGTGTCTCTCCTGAATCTACCAGGCTCTTAGCAAAAGCAAGCTGGTTTTGAATACCGAAGGCTCATTAGCTTTATTTTCACATTTCAACCTTTCACCTTTTAAAATATTTTTAATTTTCTCACATAGTCCAATTCAAAGTACTACTTGCTACCACTGGACTATTAACTGCCATTAAATACACCACTCTTACACTGGAAAACATGTCAGACTACCTGTCATGGGTTCAGCAGCAGCAGTCATTTTTCTCTTTTTTGTAGTAGCTGGTGCAGTACTGTGTTTTTGGGTTTTGACTTGAGAACAGTGCTGATAACACCAGTGTTTATAGTTATGGCTTAGAATGTTTAGGCTGGCCAAGAACTTTCTGAGTTTCAT
>JASSUY010027623.1:0-20896 GCA_032466535.1 Forpus xanthops | reverse complement strand
TGACATGGTTTAGTGGGAGGTGTCCCTGGGCATGGCAGGGGTGTTGGAACTAGATGATCTTAAGGTCCTTTCCAACCCTGTCTATTCTATGATTCCTTGACAGGTCTGATAGTATCAAGTTAGCCCAGGGAAGAGCTGGGGACAACTGGAGTAAGGAGAATAGCAGTGACAAAAAGGGCAGGGAGGAGGAGAGGGATTAGGACTGCCCCTTTTAGCAGCCCTGAACTGATGGATCAGTTCAGCCTATTTATTTTGAGTGAACCCTTGATGCTCTATAGTAGACTCGCAAGAGCCCAAAGTCCCGTCCCCACAGTTCAAGCATTTAGACACAGATTTCGTAAAATGTTTAGGCTTCTGGGAGTTTCTATTTGCTAGACTTGTAACTTCCTTTTTTATTTGCTTTTCAAAGAGCTTAGTAACAGCTAGGATCTATACCTTATCGTGTTTGTCTCTGTGTAATTACAATTATGGTGATAACTTTGAAAATACGAACTGAGTTCAAGTCATCTGTTTGCTCACAGCTTGCAGTAATAGCTACCATAGGGGGTAAAAAGCCACCTTCCTTTCAGACAGGGACTATGTGCTTCTAAAGTGCATGATTTTTGACATTTTTTTCTAAAATGTTATTGAATTTGGTATTTGTACTCTAAAATGGACCAGCTCATTACATTGGGCCATCACCCATTTATCATCCCTTTGTATGGCCAGGACATGCTTGCAACTCAGTTTTCCTTCCTGGTTTTCCTCACATGGCTTTCCAGGATGCCTGAATTGCACCACATGATGTCTGAACTGCTAAACCTTTACATGAATAAAAGCATATTCCCTCATTTACTATTCAGCCATACTACCAGCCCTGGGCTATAGTGTGCTCCAGCTTAGCTTTTGAAATCTCACTGGGGATGTGGTTCAGAGCAGAGGCAAGAGATGCAGCCAGCATTTCTAAAGGTGGCCACGACCCACATTCTGCACACTGTGGCTTGAATAACGAAGTAAGTCAGGCAGAAACACAGGCTAAAAGGTGGCAGTCTGTAGCTGTGTAGAAATAGGGAAAATATTTTAACTGCACTGTACACTGGAAGCCTCCTAATTCACAAAGGTTCAAAGTCAAATACATTATGTTACTAGAGTTGTGTTTAAAATTGCCTTGATAAGGACTGGAAAAGTTTAAGTGTCCCTGGATGACCATGCAGCTATTTAGGGAAGTGAAATGCTTCAGCTCACTTTGTGGTCTCCCAAAAAAAAGCATGTGAGTGCTTTTAGTTTTCTTCAGTTCAAACTAGAAAAGATGCTTCCCGTACACCTACTTAAACCTGTGCTAAGATGGTGAGGGAACTTCCCAGAGAATAGCTGGCTGTGTAAAGATCGCTTAAAAGCTTTTCCTGACTGCACCTTAAGTGCCAGCTGCTCTTGGCTGGTTAGTAGCAAGCACCTGGCTGTATGCTGATGTGGTCAGGTCGTCAGTGGGTCAGGCAGTTTACTGGGAGAAGGGTCCTTGCCAAAGCTTGGAGGTAAACATGTTTCAGTGGGGCTGCAGGCTTTGTGTAGTGGGGAAAAAAAAAAAAGCAAACTAAAAACTCACTATCATAATGTTTTATAAGCACTATCTATTGTTGCTTTGCTTTTAATAACAAGTACTTGGCTATTGATGTAAAATTTCTATGAGGCCTCCCTTATATTGTATTTTATAGATGCCAGTGCCAGTCTGATTTACTGTGACAGATTACTGAGGACACAGTCCTCTTTCCAAACAGAAAGAGGTGTTCTGTAACATTTTCTGGACACATTTGCTTCTGTTTGGGGGTGGTAATCACAGCTATGGGACTGCTTTTTCTTAAGTAATACTCTAATTCATTTAATAATGCAAATGTGGTCCCAGCAGTACAGCTTTACTGCATAATGCCTAATCTTTGCCACAGCAGGATGCCAAGAATGAGTTACTCTGAGAAGCTATGGGTATGCATAATGAACAGCTATCCCTAATAATGTCTTTTATCAGGAGCCTTTCTCAGATCAACTGAGTTAAATGAGTTTGCACTTTGTAAACAAAAGGGTCCCAAGTCTCTGATCTAGGTAAAGCACCACATCTACTCTGAAGTCAGAGTAGGCATGATATCCTGGGCTTAAAAGCTAACCTTTACCCACACATGTATAATAGGAAAGCCCATGTAAATCTATAGTTCTGCCAATTAATTTATCTGAGTATGTGATATTGTTTTTTTGTGTATGCTCTTCACTTTCCCTGTAACAACCTTTGAACACAAGTCACAGCCAAGGACTCTGCATCTGTCAGTACATTTCCATCAAATTTGAAAACAAAAAGACAGATGTTTCAAAGCTGTGATTTTCCTGTACGTTTGAAGAAATCAGATGAGAAAAGAGAGAGACCATGTGTATGGGTGGTACTCTAGTACTTTTTTTACATACTAATTTTTAAGCAATTTTCCTATATGCCCACTCTTGCTCTGTGTAGTTTCATGTCTTCTGGTGGTCTCAATGTGTATAATAGGGATTTCTTTCAGATGAAATTAGACTGGGAGATGCTCTCCAGGATTGCCTTTAATATACTTCTGTCACATATGAGCATATAGTCCATAAGACCAGGAAAGGGATGCTCAAAAATCCCCAAAGTGTAGACAGCAGATGCTGTGCTGTCCCGTTCTCTACAAACCTGGTTCTACTGGTCTGCAATTCTTGCTCATATAGCTGCGGCCATCAGTGCCCTCACCAAACACACCTCATCCTGATTGACATTAAACAGTCTGTTAGATGCTGTCTCTGACCCAGCTTTCAGGAAGGCTGGAGTTCATAACTTATTTGATGCTGGGGAGCCTTGTCTTCCATCACAGTGTGTCTCTGTTGACTGCCCCTCAGCAGGGAGATCCCAGTGAGAGCAAGTAGGCCTCCTGAGGGCTGGTGTTCAAAGGACTACCTGTTTAATAGAAACAGCTCTGCTTTCAGTTTGGGATTTGTACAAGTATAACCGCTAGGAAAATCTACTCTGGGAGTTTGGAACATTGGAATTGTTCTTATGCATTAGAAATCACTTCAGCAACATATTTTGTGTTTGGGAGGCTGTAGTCCCTTGAGGATTTGCAATTGAATGGCACAGCATTGTGATTACACACGAGAATCGGTAAGTAAAAATGACAAGTTTGACTTTGATGACCATCCTGAGTGTTGAGACCCATGAGCTTTTAAAAATGAAGGTATAATACAGGTATAATAGACTAATCTTCTATTCATAGAATCACCACCAAGGAAGTGAATCTGTGCTCAACATAACCACTGACTTGATAGCACTTTGCAGTCTCACACCAAATTCAGGTGCATCTTTTCCTTCTTTTGTTAAAGAGAAGTTAAGTCTGCTTTGTGCTCCATTAAGAATAATAATCTAAATTTACAGTACAGGCAGACCCAGGAGAGAGGTTTTTTGTCTTTATTCCTTTGCCTTGGTTGTTTCTGCATTTACTGCTGAGTTCATAGTGGCCAGTAATAAAAATTCAGATGCTATTGGGATTACAGTAATTTTTAAAACCTGGAAATACTGGGAATAGTTTGTTGTTTTTTTTTTCCTACCAATTTAATGAAGTAAGAAAGTTAAGTTCTTTCAATGCCAAAGATGCAAAGTAGATGTGCAGGATCTGTTCATAATTTCTGACCACTTCTGACACCATTTGCAAATACTGTCCCTCCAGTATTTCACACCAAACAGGTTTTGTAAAAATCTAAGCCTCTAAATTTCATCTCTTAACTTTTTATCACACAGGCTATGTCTGGCAGAGAGGAAGCCCATAGCCCACTGGGGCACATCATACCAACTCTGCACTTGTATTGTATAAGTGCAGCAGCATATTCCACTTTGAGGAGGAAACATTTCTGTCTTCTCATGGATATCCAGCACAGCAAATACCTATCTTCTGTTAAAAGCAGGGTGTTGCCTTTATTTTCAGCCTGTGATGACATGATTCCTTTTTTTTTCTTACATGAGTGTCCAGTTAAAATCGTAATTATTGCAAAGCCACATCTGGCTTCTCTGGCTTTAAAGCCCTGCAAAGCAAATCATCATCAGGATAGGAAACCCAGTACAGTCTGCTGAAGTCCTGATAAAAAATGTCTAAATTTGGTTACACATAGACTCTTAAAAGAAAAACAATGGGAACCTGCCTGGTTTGTCTTTTGGATTCCTTTTCCCAGTGCTTGATGGCACGTGTAAACCTGAGGACTGTTTCAGAAGCCAAGATCTTTTTGCCTGAAGTTTTGATCAAGTCTTCTTGACTAGATCTCCTTCCAGTCATGCTATGTGAAAGGGTACATGAAAACTATAGCAGTGTGCCACCTAATACAATGCTCTGACAGCGAGCAGCAAGTAAATCTGGGAGGGACTACTAGATAAGGTTTAGAGCAAAATTCATCATAGACTACAAGCCTGGTTGGGGGGGGTTGCTGTAAAATCAGATGTGGGATATTCGTGAGAGGAAAATCTATCTCATGAATAGTATTTTTTCTATTTAAGCACAACCACTATCCACTTGTGTGTGTGCGATAGAAAGATAGAGATCGACATTATTTCCATTTACCCTATTCAAACTTTTCTCTCACCTGATCTGAGAGATCTTCAAGGGAAAATGGACTTAAAACTACTGTTTTGTGAAAGTGATAATTGATAAGCTGGTCTGAATTTCATAGCCATTCACAGGAGCTATCTGAATACTGCCTGAAAATGAAATAGGATGCTAAGGATATTTCTTCTAAAGAGATCACCTGAATTTTTAACCTGGAGTTACGTGACCTAAATTAATTTTTTTGGCAAGGTGTTTCTAATGTAGAATTATTTGTTATGTTGATACTTTATCTCCCTAAACCTATGTAAACCTACAATCTATGTAGCTTAAATTGTCACTGAATCATAAACCAAAGGCATTAGTATACCCCTTCTGAGGATGGCGTATATATTAAACACCTGTACTCATACACTAGATTAAATCTCATAATTAGAAAGACACAATAAGCTTTAAGAAATATATTTACTAATGAGAGTTCTCAGAAGCTTTAAAAAATTATATTCCATATTAATACATTTGAATAAAGTCTGTCACTGTGAGAAAAGAAAAAAAAGAGCACAGATAAGGAAGTTTGAAGGAAATCTTTTTTCTAGTCCGCCCTGTAAAGATCAGGTTGTTCACAGCATGGCCAGAACAGCGAGATATTCCAGGATGTTCCTGAGATGGCTGATGATCACAGGTAAGTGTCTCTGGCAGGAAAACTGCAGGTGAAGAGGGATACTTGAATCTTGATGTGAAGTGGGGACTCAAGTACTCCAATTGCAAATTTGTGCAAGGACTACTGGTGACAAAACCTGGAAAACAAACAACATTTTTCTGGGCTGAGGGATGCTCTCTGCAAGGAAATTCTCAAGTCTTATGATGCCTTCGTAAAGCTGTTGTCTTTATAATGCTTCAGGAGTCTCAGATGTTTTGGGAAAAAATTCTTCGCTTCCATTTTCAGACACTAGTAATGTTGCATTCCTCAGCAAAAAGTATCTTTTTTTCCTCTTATGGTCTCAAACAGATGCTCATTTGGGATCCCAAAGAATCACAACCCCTAATGTCTAAAATTTCTGTAAGTTGCTAACACTGTTTACCATTATGACCAGGATGAGAATTTTGGAGTGAAGACTCAGACAGCACCAAAAAAGAGCAATGAGTAATTGTCAAAATCTTTTTGCAAGCATCCTTCAAAGCACTAAAGGCTGTTGCTCACTGCTTGGCTACAGCCTGTTTTCTGCTTATTTGCTATTTTTTTTCATATGGCCTTTTTAAAGATTTAATAGATTCTATTCCAGGTTCTCTAAAATAATTTCTCTTAGCTAATCTTCTCTATTAAATGGTCAGAAAACCATTAGCCAAAGGCTAAAGTGTAAAGATAACACAAGCATAATAGTTCGGCATGCTGTTTAGCAAAATGGGAGAAGCGAATTATGCTGCTAGAATACTCATATTATTTGAAAAAGTGTTCTCAAAGTTCCTTAGTCTCAAAAGCTGCATCACGACACTTCCATTTTACTCCTGGGCTACTGTGAGCTAGTACCACGTTACACACACCTTTATCATAGGGCTCTGTATTATGGATGTAGTAATGGGAATATATAAAAATTGCTATTCCTCAAGAAAGTGAGCACAGCCTGTCCCAGCTTTTATGTGATCACAGTAATAGCATGTGTGTGCTGGATGCAGTACAGTCCTAGGTTCCAATTAAGAGTCCCCACTGTGCAAAAGGACCCATAACAACAACAGCTTTAGATGGGGAATGGTGTTTGCCTTGGATATATTACAGACTTTTCCCAACTTTTTAAAATTGTATTGAGAAAGCAAGTAAAGATTCACATATTTAAAAATACTTGCACTGCAGAGGGATCTGGACAGACTGTATTGGTGGGCTGTAGACAGTGGTATGAGGTTCAACAAGGCAAAGTGCTGGGTCCTGAATGCTACAGGCTTGGGAAAGAGTGGCTGCAGAGCTGCCTTGGGCCAGCTAACTGATGAAGCTGAACACGAGCTAGCTTGTGCTCAGGCAGCCAAGGCAGCCAACACTATCCTAGTCTGGACCGTGGCCAGCAAGGCCAGGAAAGAGATTGTCCCCCTGTACTCAGCCCTAGTGAGCCTGCACCTCAAATACTGTGTCTGTAAGACTGAGAGATGCTAGCACTTGACAGTTACCTCAGGCTGGCATGTACAGAGCCTCAGTTAACAAAAAGGAATAATGACAAACCTGAACACATATGCTCTTAGTTTCCAATTCTCCTATGTTGTAAAGGGTTGAGTGTAGTGGGAGACTCTCCCTTTCTCATTTAAATTGCACTCAGAATACTCCAAAACAGTCTGGAACATATAACACTTTGGAAACGTTGTTTGCCTTAGGTGTTGTGGGCAGTGGTGGTGAGACAGGTTCAGTCCCAAACACACACCCCACTAAAACTGTCTTCTGCTCCCAGAGTCCTAAGGTTTTCTCCTGTTTTGGCTGCTTTATTCTTCCACCAAGTGCATTGTGCTGTTTCTTACAAATATGCATCATCTATTTTAGATAGTAATATTAAAAATGGATAAGGATAAGGCTTTTGAAGTTCTGTTTTTCCCGGTGTTAATAACGGCAGATGGTGGAAATCAATTTGTTATTAATTTACTTTCATGTCAAACACTCCATATAATTAAGCAAAGTGTCATCTAAACTCTGATTACTTACTTTCAAATTAAAATGATGTGTAAAACAGACTCCTCATTATTATGCTAATACCTGTGAAATGTTGTTTTCAGTTTCCAAGCTTCCTAGGCTTTTTAGTGTCAGACTTCAAAGCCTCCTGATAGGAATTATGGGCAGGAAGGTCAGGACTTAAAGTTAGATTTGTTTAATATTATCCTTCATGTGGGAGCACTCAGTTCAGTTGTTAATTCCCTTTGCTAAGTTTCACATATACAACGAAGCATGACTATCTATCTGTGTTATACTTGAATACCATTTGCTCCACTTGCACACATGAAGAAAAAATGGTATTCTCCCTCATACTAATAAATATTATCCAAGTGTGTCACAGGCATGATTTAAAACCTCAATGCAGTCTATATTTGTGCTTATATTAGAAAAAAATTTATTTGTGTTAGTATTAATTAAGGCTAAATTAGAAGAACAGAAAAACAAATCTGACTGAGGAAAACATCATCATGCATGCTATTTGCTTTGTAATTGTGCACATACCTAATTACCCTTCCACAGGGATGAAACATCAGAAAGGACTCTCAAGCCTTCTGCTCATTATCTGCTTTAGTTCAACATTTTTCCTCAATAATCTATTACAGCCAATTGTGTTTTCAATGTTTCAAGCTACTGAAAATTCCTTTTTCTTATTTTTTTGAACTCCTCCTGGGGAAAACTCTGTTTAACCTTTCACAGACTGACCAAGAAAGTGTTTCCAGATACTCACACAGCCTTTTTTATTCCTCTGAGTCATCCAGTCCCTCTTGTGTCTGCTGCTGGACTTCAAAATAGGATTATTTTATGTGACTTAGAGCCTGCAAACTGGATATAGGATTAGCCATTTTAGCTTGATCCTACCTGATAAACTGTGAAATAGTAGTGGGCAAAGAAACCTTTTCCAAGTAATAATTTCCCAGATAAGTGATGTCTCTTTAGAAATACTGCTGCCTCAAATAACAGGAGAAAATCATAACAATCACTGGGAGTGGGAGGGAGCACGATCCATGCAAAAATTCCTTCTCACTGAGATTTCTTGTACAGGTCTGAAAATCAGCCTCAGCTGAACAATGAAGAAGAAAATCAAAGAGTGGGGCAAAGACCTGCAAAGCTACCATCCTACTTCCTTAGCAGAGATTATGTGCCTTCCTATCACAGCAAAAAGCAACCTAGAGACAGAAGCTCTTCTCATCAAGGAAAAGACTAAAGGAGACCCACTTGCCAAATTTTAAGACAACTAGCCACACAGGGCTTTGACTAGCCTGTTAGTGAAAGGTGGAGGACAGACTGTGTAGAGTGCATGAAAGCAGCTGTGGGCGAAGTTTCTAGGATGTCTCATACAGACTTAGATGATTTGCTTTTATACAGCTGAAAAAACTCAGGACTGTCTGCAGGGCTCCTGACAGCTCTACACTCAACAAAGCAAAAGGACTTAGCTTCTGCTTCAGAGATTAAATTCATTGTTGTCATTAGCAAAGTTACAACCTCAGTGTACTGTGGTAAAAGCCATGCTAAAGGCTGCCTAGCTTCCACCATACACCCTGTATAGCACAGCTTACGCAGTGGCCACATCAGCAGATGTGGGGCTCAGAGCACATGACATTCAGACATCTTCATTACTTTCTTCCAGACTTTTATAAATAACACTCATTTAAACAAACCATATTTATTTTAAACTAAACTATACACAAAAAAAACAAACCAAATCCACAAAATCTGTGCTTCTTAAGTCTCACCAAAGTTATTTGTATAAGAGCAATGCTTTTTACTAGAGATGCTAACATTAAATATAAAGTATTTCTTGGACTCAGGAATGGAACCAAAACTTGCCTTTGTGTGGGAGGGCATTTGCTCAAAGAGATCAAACCCATTACAGTGCTCAGAAGTGCAGAAGAAGATTTGGGTCACAGGCATTTGCTAAATGATGTAGAATGATTTCATGACTGAAATCAACGACTACTTGAAACCAAATGGCATTGAAAAGATGGGTATGCTTCTGAGAGCTAAACATGTTTGTGCAAATTTGTGCTGAATTTGAGAAACTATATATGCACTGAGAGACAGTGGCCCTGCCTACCTAAGAGTGGTACTCATATTGTAGTGACATTGAATACGAACTAGATAAAAATACAATATATATTCTTCACCGCCAATGTCTGTCAATGAGATAGGAATGACAACAAAAGTATGACATTGTGCTTTAATTGAAAACATAACTGTACTTGCCTTGAAGTAACTCTGTTGCTTACTAAATGTAGGAATATCACAACATCTCAGATAAAAGATGCCAGTTCTGAAAATCTGTGCCTTATTATGCGGCAGCTGAGAAAGAACACAGTACAGAAAATAATAACATTTCTGACAGATAAGAAGCGTCCTCATTTATGAATGTTGTGTCTTGCCTGGTTATTATATTTGCTGTATGGGTTGAGGGGACTGATCAAAAAACAGGCAAAACTTACCACAGCAATTTAGAAAATAACAAAATGCACGAGCCCACTCTGCACCTCGGAACAGCAGGAACAGCTCTCTAGTGCAGAGCTGGCAGGACAGAAACATTTGATCAGACATTCAGTCCAAAGCCTGCCATCCTAAGATGCGTTCAGATTCCTGGACTTCAGATCACTTTGGTCTTGCAGGTTGGTACATGTATCTCTGACTCGATAATAGGATAGGATTGATGCAGTGGGGAAAAGTGGGAGAAATGCATTACCTTCCACTATGCTCCTCTTTCTACAGAAAGGACATAGGGATGGGAATGTCGTGGCCTATGATGTAGACACTAGAGAACAAGGATGTAGTGTTAGGGATTCAGCAGCAGGTATTATACTGAAAAAAGGAACATGAAGATTTGTAAGGGTTGAAAAGTTTAGCCCTTGAGAAAATCAAGAAGATGAACGAGCTTCATTGATCAGAGCTGAGAAGGCAGAGCTAATGAATGCTGCTACCATGAGATGTTAGGGTGTTAAGCAACCCAGACAGTTCCATGGAGTAAGTATTTCTCCTTTAAAAATTTTTTACAGTGAATGTTTATTCTCTTGGTTAATACAAATTTATTTTCATTTAGGAAAGCTGTAGATGACCAACTCGCCACTGACTCCAGAAGAGGAGAACAGTAAATGACCAAATTCCATCATATTTACAGGATGGTGGACAACTGGCATCCATTGATCCAGGGAAGGTTTAACCAGGTATTTACTCAGACATAAAAAACTTCCGTTGTCTCATAACAGATTATGTCAGGCTCCAATGTTCCACAGTACTTTTGAGTTAAAATATAATTCTCCTTTTATGGCTATTATAGATATAAGTGTTAAACAATTGCCATACTATCAAACTGTCTACATTAACGTATTTCGTAGCTGTGTATAATATTTGGTTTGCCACTGGATCTTACTGAGAATTCAATGATACTCAGAATAGAGCAGATCCCTTACTTAGCAAAACAATGGCTAACACATTTAAGATCTTTGGACACAAAAGCAACCTCTAAAGTTTTGAAAGGCCAAAATATGAACTAAGAACATGTACCGAAAAGTAAAATATTCACATGATAATGTGCTTGTAAGAATCAAGGTAGGACTTAAACTCACTGGAAAGAAAGGAAAGAAAGGAAACTGTCATATGAGAAAATATGGACAAAAAGACAAACGATAACCCTACGTTGTTTATTTAAAAAAAAAAACCAAAACAATAGGCTTTTCACGCAGGTAAGTTCCTTTAGAATGTAGGATGATGCTTTCACTTGGAAATGAACAGTAATGTGAAATTATGGTGAAACCTCCATTAGTTGTTCTGCATTTATTAAAGTTTCTTCCAACATATTGTCAAATTGCATCTAATGATCTCTTTTGTAAAAATGAATAGTTCTGGACAAATAGAAATAACAGTGCGTGGAATAACAGTGGTGCAGAAAATAGGAAAGAAGAAAGGGACTTTTAGAAAGATACATGCAGATGAGCTATTTTTAGTGTCTGGAGAGACCTCAGTACAATAATCTGTGATAAAACAGAAAAGGTGGATCCTGATTGCACGCTATAAAAGCAAAAGAAAGAAACAAAACTTCTGCCCAAGAGACATCTGATCCTTGTTTTTTTTCAATTCCACAAGTGCCCACCTAAAATATATTCCATTTGTTTTCAAACTGCAGAACTGAAAAAGGCAGATCAGATTTCCAACATTCAGAAGAGAACTTTTATAATGTAATATGGATACAAGAAGATAGCAGAATTGATTTATGACACAGTTAACCAGGAGTATTGAACACTTACTAAAGCAAAGAAAAAAAACGCCATTTTCTTTCTTTCTCACAGCCCAGATGCAAGCCCTCAGAAGATGCAATCAAAGATTTGCTTCAATAGAAGTGTAACAATTTATATCAGCCCTTGACAACTCCTGTAATGCTTTGCATGTTTAGAGAGACATTAGGTTTATTTTAGGAATTCTTTGAATCACGAATCAATTAAATAAAGGAAAAAAAGCTTTCCTGTAAGTGATGGAAACAGCAAGAAGGAAAATATGTTCTCTTCACAGATCTCGGGGGAAAAAAAAATTGTGTTTTTTTTTTGATGTATATTTGGAAAAAAGATCATTTTTAAAACATTTTCTTAACATTTTCTAGAACATCAACATCTTTCATACAGTACAAGAATATCTGTCTTTACTTCCTGACAGATGTTACATATTTGAAAGGGGATCAGACAATATCTTTTAGACATAAATTTTGACGCATAAAGTGACATACATACAAGATAGAAATCATAATGACTCTTACATATCCTACCTCACGTCATGATTTTTCAGTCACATTGATGCCTTTTATCAGGAGAATTCAGAAAAGGCTGTGGTAACAAGTCCATTGGTATACACCTGGGAAAAATATACCTAAGCATGACAAAATTATTGCAGATTATATCATTAAAATACAAACCAGAAGCTAGCTCTATGGTTTTAGAGTTTTCCTGCTAATATTTCAGTTGTTTTTGTACTGTATTACAAAGTAAAAATGTTGGTTTTATGATAATTAAGTTAGTCATTCCTTCTACTAAAAACTATATAAAGATGACTAATGGTTGATGCAGTTGGACGCATGCTGTAATAAAGTCCAAGTAAATAACACAATTTCCTGTTTAGCTCCAGCATAAATGTGCCAGCTTCTTTTTCAGTTTTCCTTGAGGCTACAGGTTTATCCTTTTTTTTTGCCATCTTTATTATTACATCCCAGTGTTCAAAAGGTAGAACTGTGCTGGGGTAACAACACCATCTATTAAGCTCATGGTGTGTGCAAACTGTTACAGACCACCCCTGGGGCTCATGCTTTTTCCTGTATACCCATCTGAGGCTATTCTATTGCAGTGACCTTGGATTTATTGCAGGCTTAGGAAGCACTCTCTTGCAGGACACCTGTGGTGGAAAAACTTCTCATTAAGAATAAAGTTTTGCCATCTGTCACAAGCCTCATGTAAACAGCTGAAACAAAATGCCTTGGCTTCCCTGGATCCTGAGCACTTCCAGTACAAGTCAGGTAATGACTAATGGCAAGAAAAAAATAGGCAGAAGGCCATTGAAAACAGAATAATTTAAAACCATTCTCACAAAGTGCTAATCACAAACCAGAAAAGTGGTCAGGTAGAAGTCTTTTGAGCAGCTCCTCTTTTACTTTCTTGCTTGCTATATGGTTTTGGGTGACTTGGTGGCATTTATCAAGTGCATATAATGTACGATGAATGGTCTGGGAATGATACACAGCTGCCTGGCCCAGTGTAGCTGGTTTGTGTTTGAGGCAATTCTTCAGTGCAGATTTTTCAACTTCTACAGCACCCTTAGTTTTATTTGGGTTTTCCTTTTTTTTTCTTTTAATAATATAACTCAACTAATTTACACAATTTAGGGAACATGCTATACTATGACAAATATAAATGCAGTGTAAATGCACTGAGGTGGGTGACAGAATCTTTCAGTCCCTGGTACTTGGACACTAGAGTGTCTCACTAGCGTCAAAGTCTTAATACAGGTTGTGTCTCAGGGCTGTGAGGTAGAAAGTGAGTTAAGAGAGGTGGGTTGAGGGTACAGGGTTATACAGCTGGCACCTGGAGTGGATAAAATGCAGAGGTTTTTCTGCGCTAAGAAAAGGGCTGAGGTGAAGGGGGAGAGGCATGGCTTAAGGCTACTTACGGATATTAACAAGAAAGGCCAGACAACAGCTTAATAAAATAGCAGGCTTTGTAAGATAGGATAAGAACAGGAATACAGATAGTGAGTACATCTCACATCCCTTCAGGTGCTGGGCACTTCATGTTCATGCAGCATTGGACAGGGACTCGGCTGATTTTCTTAAGGGGTGCTGCGCAGCACAGATCCTGTCCATGGAGAGGGTATTATCTAAGTAGTTTTATCAGCTAACAGACAGCTTCCCCAATAGGCCGGAAGGTTATTTCCATCCTAGCATACATCAGCTCAGGGTGATGTGGGGCAGCAAGCCGCAATGCAGCACCTGCTCGTGCTAACAAATGGGCTGCTCAAGCCCTAGGTACAAGGTGCAGTAGAGCAGGCATACTCAGGATCACCAGGTCCTTGAATAAAATGTCTTCTACAGGGTGTCCAGTGCAGAGGTTAGGGTAACAAGGAAGTGAACATGAGAAGGGAAAAGGAGATGAGAAGGAAAAAGAAGTTTGTAGAATGTGAGGACAGAGTAAGATCAGGGAAAAGATCATAGAATACATCAAGTTGGAAGGGACCCATCATGATCATTAAGTCCATCTCCCAGTTTCTCACAGGACTAGCTAAAATTACACCATATGACCAAGAGCATCATCTAGACACTCATTGAACTCTGATAGGCTTGATCCTTCAAGAGCCCAGAAGTAAGAGACTGGAAAAGAGCAGGCGGATGCAGGTTTCTTCACCTGTATAAGACTGTCTGAAGCAAAAGTTTTGCTGTTGCTAATTACACAGATGATGGACATTTTGGAAGGGATAAATGGGAGAACTGGGGAAGGCACTATGAGGAATATCATTGGAATTTACTTTGCTAGTATTCCTTAGTAAAATGGCAATTTTTAATGCACTCAAAATAAGGTAAAAATTCACTCTAGCCTATGAAAGTTTAGTTTTGTTGACAGTTACTGCAGCATGAAGCATAGACATCTACTCTCTGAGTATTATTATTACTGACTGTGCAGAAGTTTGCTTCTCATGGGTGAATTTCAGTGTGCTCTACAGGCTTTTGGTATATGCCCCTTCTGCTTAGTTCTTTCATGCAAAGCTATTGGCAGAATGTCCTGTAAGTCTCACTAGTGCAGATAATTGCTTTTGCACTCATTCTCTAGACATTACCGCTTCAGCATTTTGCTTCTTTGAATGGTTGTATTTGTGACTGGAGATGTAAAGAAAAAGTAAACAAAGTAACTTACCTTGAAAAGCATTAGCATGTAGGAGTTAAAACTCATGTGCTTGGAAATGCCAACTTGAGTTATGTTGTATGTCAAAATGACAAGGGGTAACGAGTTCAAACTTAAACAGGAGAAATTTAGATTAGATATAAGGAAGAAGTTCTTTACTGTAAGGGTGGTGAGGCACTGGAATGGGTTGCCCAGGGAAGTTGTGAATGCTCCATCGCTGGTGGTGATCAGGGCCGGGTTGGACATAGCCTTAGGTGGCATGGTTTAGTATGAGGTGTCCCTGCCCATGGCAGGGGAGCTGGAAGTAGATGACCTTAAGGTCCTTTCCAACCCTAACTATTCTATGACTCTATGATTAAACTAGTGCAGCTTTCACTGTTTCTCTAAGTTATTCTTCAAAGTTTTTAGTTTTCATGGTGTTTTCCCAATGCAAACTCATTTTTTTTTCTATTTAATTCAGGAAGTCAAATTAATTACGGCACAGATTAAGCTAAACTATGTAGGCATGGATCTTCAGAGCACTTAGGCAATTGCATAGAAATTTTGTTCCTAAGTCATGCGGGTGATTCAGACCTTGGTTTTAACATTTCTTTTCAGCTCTTCAACAGTTACTTTGATAAACCACACAGGTTTCATCTCATGGCTTTTTTTCTTAATTTGGGAGAAAGCAAATATGAATGGTAAAATAATGATGTATGGTTTTGTTTAATGGTGATTTCTGATATTTAGGGTCTATTGTATGGCTGTTTGATGTTTAAATTTCTTTTGGTTGCTTTAGCTGTATATTTTCATATGTGAAAAGTACCTGTCATCTCATAAATGTAGTAATTTTGCATAATGAAAAGAGCAACTTAGGTATGACATTTATTGATGGATGTCTTGTTAAGTATCAAAATATTTACTCAATGCCCAAACAGTATAGGTTTTTAGAATTATTATACATAAGGAGGCTGAACTCCAGCTTTAGGTAAAAAGGTGCTTTAAATCTGAATTTGCTACTTTAAACCTGAAGATGTATCCCAAGTTCCTGTTCAGTTATGAACTGGAACTCGTGATGTAGAAGGAACCAGGTATAGAAACTGCAGTTTCCTATATCTGGTATACTTTGATTGATTTCCCACGGGGATTTTTTCTTCCTCATGTTCAGTCAGTATTTTTTTCTTCTAAGTTCCTTTCCCATCAACTGTCGTTCAGTCTTATATCTATGTAAGAAACACCTTTCCTGCTAACAAAGTTTTCTTAATGCTAGAGGGTATGAATTCGTCTTCTGACCTGCTTATTTAAGCTGAGCCGCATTAAATAGGACACATTTTTTCCACCCTTCAAAACATAATTATTTCCCCTCTGTTGCCCATGGCATCTGTCCAGGTGGTGTCCTGCTGTGGGTCTCAGAGGGGTAAAATAATAACAGTCACCTACGATGCCAACTTGAATGGTACAGGGCACCTTGCGGCCACAGAGCAGGACAGCTACAAGCCTGCGGTTAAACCATAATTTTTAACTATTCCAGAGCAGAATATGATTTAAACTCTTCCAGATGGCATTTCCATGTACTCTTTGTGTGTGTGTGTACACACGCCCTCTGGAACACATGCCTATTATCATGTCTCCTTTTAGAGCTTCTGCTTCAAAAACATAATGCATAATCAGTTTGATTATGTGACAAGCTGTTTCATCCTTTCTCTTTTTTTTTTTTTTTTCTCCTCCCAAGCAATTTTCTAGGTCATGCTTTCATTAGGTCTTCTTTTTAAAAAAAGAAAAAAGTCAGAAAAAATGAAGAAAATCTGAGAGATTTTCTGTGGAATGTCTTTCAGCCAGCAATTACAGCCATTGTTGGGAGAGCTAATTTTGATGATATTTCTAAATAATTAAGTTTATTTTTTCTTTGGAAAATCAGAAATCCATTTAGGCGGTGGGAATGTAAGCCATTCATAGAATGCTTAAAATACAGCCTTCAAGAAAAATGGAAATAGCTATAGTTAAGATTTGTTCCATTCAACTACTTTCACTCACATCATTCAACTTTCAGTGTACAGTGAGATAAATTAAAGGAGAAATTGCCTTTAAAAACTTGTTCTAAATACTTTATGTGAGTGGCAAAGTCTACTTTTTAATCTTAAGAAATATATTTGAAAAGGATGCTTCAGGCTTACAATATGTTCAAGATACACTGGAAATCTTTTATTGAAAACAGGACCCACAATTCCAGAATTGGTGGCAGTTAAAAACTGGCCTGGCTCTGAATTTTGATGGACCCAGTCAGTAACTTTGGGAATGGCACTTGTCCTTGGTTGTCCCTTCTGGCGCTGAATTTTTTGGTGCATGCTCAAGGGAAAGAAATGCCAGGAAAGCCATGTGAGTATTCCTCGCAGACTGAAACACCTGAATCAGATCCCACAGGTGGCAAAAAGGAGGCGGCTGGATTTGTACTTGAGAAAGTCAAAGACAATGGAGTGGCTCTTAGCTGTTGTATGGGGTATCCCTGTGAGGCTGGAAAATAATATAAACTCATCTTTATGGCTTTGGTCACTAGTGTTTATTATTAATTTTCACAGTACTCCAGCTCTGATCCCTAGGGTGAAACCCTGCCCCTGCAGAAACAGTTAGAAGTGTTCCAGCACTATAATACAATTTCCAAGTTTGAATACTTGCAATCTCATCTGGAGGCAATGGGTGCTGTGGGTAGTTAGCCCCTCTCTTGCATGCTATCCTGCATCTTCCACATTGAGCACTTTATCACAGAAAAATTATGGTCCACTTGTTATGAATTCTGGTCCAGGAAGAAACTGTCACCTAGAAAATGAATATAATAATAGCCCTCTGCCTAACAGTGATATTATGAGGCATTCAGGCACTTGGGCAGTAGAAGTCACACACACAATAAAAGAAAGCTATTAGGAAAAGTATATTTCTGTGCTAAGAATACTGCACAGCAAATGAGACCTAGGGCCACAATATAACTAATACATAGAAATCAAAATAGTGAATAGCTGCTTCCTACACCAGGCACTGTTCATCCAGGTTGCCACTGGAGACAAGCAACATACAGTAAAAATAGCAGTCAGTAATCTGAATGAGAGGTAACTTCGCTAATGATCATTTCATAAGGCACGTATACAGTGAAGACACATAAAGTTAGGTTAAGTTCAACAACCTGCAAGAACAAAGCCCCCAACCTTCGTGTACTTGGCTTTGGTAGTTTAACAGCATTTAAACATTCTTCTATAAGATTAAACTGCATATAATTCAACTTCAAGCCTTTAAACCTTTTCACAGGATCACGCAGAATAACTCATATCTATCAATCTATATTCCTTCATACCAACATGGCCCCATGCAATAAAGGAAAGCAAAAAACTTTGATTTAATCTATCAAAGATCAGATTTCTTCTCAACATGCATTCAATTAACAATATATGCAATATATATATCCAACACCGTATTTTACTCACAAGACAAGAAAAGGAAGATGAGGCAAAATATGTTGTGTAAGTTTGGAAACTTGTAGGGAATGAAAACGTATTTTAACATTATTACATTTTCATCTCATTGTATAGATGTAATTAGATAAATATATTAAATACTATATTTTTTTTAACTAGTGTTGTATTTTCTTAGTCTCTAAAAGCTTGAAGGCATAACTGAGTTGCATAGAGAGCACATGGAGATTACTAAGCCACCTCTGCCTGGAAAACCTGACTTGTTGACATGAGTTTACCATCAAAATAGCTATTTTACTCCTGTAGCATGGGATCACAGTGCACTGACACCCTCGGGCATGATGCGCGCATCCAAACCTTTCTGACACAAACGTTATCCAGGACCATTCTGTTTACAGGACAGCAGCAGCAGGCTGTCTGTCAGATGAGTAAACTTTTCATGTCTCAGAGGAATCTGCCACCCAAATCCATCTTGGAAAAGCCTAGATTTTTGCCACAACCACAGTCAGAGCCAGCTTCGTTCCCACAGCAACAAACACAACTCCTGCAATATGCCCCAGCTTTCTGGCAAAGCTCAACCTCCTTCTTGCCGGAGCCCCGACTGCAGCCCTTGCAGGGCACGCTAAGAAGGGGGTTGCTGCGCAGCCATCCCCGGCAGCTCGGGACAGCACTCCTCAGTTAAAGCATGCTTTGATGACTAGATCCCTGCATTTTTCTGCAAGGAGTCATTTGCTCCCTTAGCAGCTAACGTTTCTAGCTGTAGCTTGTATGCGATCAGGCACAGCTTCTTTCCTCCCGTATCCACTGGGAAAAGCTGCGCCAGGCTGCAACATTTTTGTATCAGCTTACCGGTTTACCGACACCCAGTATTCATGAGCATGCAGGCACATCGTCGGATAAAGGCCAAGCACTTAGGGTTCAAAGCGTTACTTCTGCTCTGAACAGTGCTTCCCTGGATGACCACTTGCTTACTACTGTTTCTTTCCGCTCTTCCCCACCCCTCCCCATTCTCTGCACAGCCAGAAAGAGCTGTCCTCCCCTCCACCCCAGGCTTTCTAGCTTTTCAGTTCAGCTTTGATTATTCCAGGATATCCCAGGTGTGATCTGTAGGTGTGATCAGAGTAGTCTGTTTATATGTCAGCCCAGTCTCAGCTTCAGGGCCTCCTGCATGCGTGGAGAGGAGTGTTTGGAGGCAGAGGGAACATCTGGAAGGTCCTGCTGAGACTCCCACACAGCCTGTGGGACATCAGGTTATAGCCACTGGGAACGGGCAAAGTCCTTGAGCCTTGGAAGCCAAATGACCAAAACAATTCAGAGTACATCCACATCACATAATACCCTCTAATGATCCAAGTTCTTTAGGCTGGTGACCACACGAGTAAAAAACTTCAACATTACTGCAGTATTTATCTTAGGTTTAGTTTTTTGGGGCAGGGAGGGGGATAAATACATCAAGAAACAATAATTTAGAAAAGTAACAGATTTAATTCTCTAATCTGTTATAACCTCATCTTTTTTCTTGAAAAACAGAAGTGCTCAAACGTATTCAGAGCACCCCACCGGGGCCTTGGCCATTGCTCAGTTGCAAATTCTGATGCTCTGTGTAACAGTAATTGTAGTACATCCTAATACACTGTAATATAAATACACCTTGAGCTCAGTGACTGAAGAGTGATTATCAGGGAGAGGCATTACAGGTGATGCAAACAGCTCAGCAATGGGCAGCAACAGCATGATCTGTGATATTCAGTTCTTTCCTAGCATGAGTAGGGTCCACTTCCGCACACACACACACACACACAAAAAAAACCAAAAAAACCAACCCCAAACCAAACAAAAGAATACATAAAAGTTTTAAACTTTTTAAACCTTTGTGTATTTGACAGAAGGTGCAATAAGAATTGAAACTCTCTCCCTAAAGAAAAAAAAAAACCAAAAAAAAAAAACCTAGAAACAAACAAAATAATACAAACCAAATCAAATACCCCTTCCTTTCCCTCAACAAACTAACTGCGGATTCACTGGTTTTTAATGCCCGTTTTAAGCTCCTCCGCCGGTAGAGGAGCGCTGCGCCGGCGAGGCCTGGCCCGCGGGACTCCCTCACACTAAGCTCAGCACTGGAAGCGTAGCGCCGGAGTCTCCCTGCAGCTTTCCAGCCTCCTCATCGGGACTCTCCCTCATCCCGTAGCTATGAAGCCGGGGAAGCCCAAACGAACCGGTCCTGGCTGAGCCCCTGTAGCCTGAAGCACCGCCGCCTGAGGCACCGCCTCCTGGGACACCGCCGTGCGGCTGTCGTTGCTACGGGAACTGCGTGAGGTCACGCATGCGGCGGGGAGGAAGATGGCGGCGCCCGTGGAAGTCTGTCACGTTGCGTGCTGCGCCAGTCGGGCGGGTGGCGGAGCCGTGTCCTGGGGGCGAGGGGGGCTCCTCGCTTTCGGCAGCTGCCGCGACGTTATCCTATACGAACCGACGGTGAGCTGATGCGGCCTGGGGGGGGACTGACCGGGCTTGGGCTTGGGTTTGGGTTTGGGCCTGGGCCTGGGCCTGGGCCTGGGCCTGGCTGCGCGGCCTCACATTGGTGCTTTCCGTGTGTCCCTCAGATGAGGCGGGTGGCCGCCGCCCTCCGCGGGCACGGCGGCAGGGTGAACTGTGTGCGCTGGATCCGCCGTCGGGACGGCAGTGAGTAGCACTGTGTTTTTTTCCCTGCCTTTTTGTTCCACTCGGGTCGGGGTCGCCGGTTTCGGGGAGGAGAGAGCGGTGTGTGTGCATTGTGGTGGAGGCCGGTTACCCTCGGTGTCGTGGGCGCTG
>JASSUY010027622.1:0-10804 GCA_032466535.1 Forpus xanthops | reverse complement strand
TCGTAAAGTAGGGGGGAAAAGAAGGTTGGGAGGAGTGAGTGGGCAGGCAGATTGATTTACGCCTCAAACCACGACACATAGTTCAAGTCCAGCAGAGTTTAATAGTATCTTAATAGAGATGATTCTGTTACAGTAGCTAACATATCAAAGATCCAGTCAGAATAGATAGTCAGACTTTTAGCACCCAAATTGGTTGGCTGAGTTAATTCTTTCTGTGACTGCTTTGTAATCAACTTAGCACATGTACACAAAAAGCTATTATATGATAATCTAACTTCCAGTATTTGGAAATTAATTGGGATTGTGGCGCATGCAATCAAGTTTTCCTTAAAAGTATGCTGTTTGATGCTTAAAGCTCTTCCACAAGGCTATGAAAATTTATTTCAGAAACAAATATAAAATTAGATGCTCTTATTGTATGGAATATTTTTCTTTCTTTATAGCCAGAGTTTTGCAATGCTGAGGTTCCACATGACTTCCAGAGGGGACTTTTATTTAGGGCGCAGCACCTGCATGTAGTTTTAGTACTACAGCTGCTGTTTCCTGTTTCCATAACCTTCTGGTCAAGAGGTTGTGGGTCAGCTCTTCAAGCTAGGTATTTTTCTAACATGTTATTTTTCTCAGCTCTTTAAGCACTGGCTTTTTTAATTCCATGGTTAGAACCCATTTAAATTTCTGTTTCCTTCAAAATAACTTCTTTTTGTTTTCCCATTTTATTTCATCTTTACTAAATACTACCTTTCAAAATAATATGTGTTTTTCTAGTCTTTTTTCATTGTGAAGTACAGGGGGAAAATCTGCCCATTTACATTAATACACTATGCCTTCACTTGATTACTTTATACAAATGCTGGGTTTTATGAGGATTTTTTTGTCCTGTTCTTTCTTGCACTGTCTTTTTAGCTGTTGTTTGGATTTGGTTCTTTTTTCCCCAGTGGAAGACTTGCAAGTCATTGAGCCTTCTTTTAGAAGAGTTTATAGCTGCTCTATTATTTTTCTTGGTTCTAGAAGGAGATTTTCACAATAGCTGACCTCATATCCGTATGAGGAGACAGAAATTCCTTTAGGGGTGATTGTAGAGCACCTGACAATAGGGGAAAAAACAGTCTTCCTAGGAAAGGTTTAACCCTTGTGAGTACATCTCCAGACCTTCATTTTTATATCAACCATTGTTAGTTTATAATATAAACTAAAAAAGATATTTTGCGCTTCAATGCACAAATGTGCGCACACATATATATCTGTCTATCCCACCTGCTTCATGTTTCTTATATCTGTAACTTATCTGTAACTTAAGTACCAAGAATGAATGCAGGAGTTTTGTTGGTTTGTTATTTGTGTTTGTTTGGGTATTTTTTTAATCTTCAGAGAAAAACAGGCTAGACCTCTATCTTAAATAAATGTGACTGTCATGATCAGTGTGCTCATATACCTCCTTAATCATTATGAGTCTGAGTGTTCCTTGAGGTAGGAAAACATGCTGGTTTTTCAGATGAGGAAATGGAATTAGGGGATCACTGCTGTGCTATAGACAGGTTTGATGGCTACATACGTTTTAAGTTCTTGACTTCTGCCCAACTGCGCTTGCATATTTTTGTCATCTCTTTAGCTCATAAACCACCAAACTATTCAAGACACTTTAGCTGAAACAATTTCTGTATTGTTCCTAAGACAAGTTCATCTTCCTCTTCAGTTCTTGCCAGTGACTATTCCCTTTCTAAAACATGCATGCAACCTTCTTGCCATCTTTAAACTTCTTCACATTTTAGTCTTGTATTTCTCAATCATACTGACAGTTGAACAAGCAAAGTCTGTCACTACACTGCTGGTATCGAGTATCTGGGTCTTGTCTTTCACAACAGCTCATTGTCTTTGCCCCTGTCTGTGTTAAAGATAACAAAGTAAAGTAAATTAAATCCGTTAAGGCATCTATACTCAAAATCACACCTCGGAAGTTTCTCTTCTGTAATGCATCCTTTAAGTCAAATAAAATAAGTTGATTTTTTTTTTTTTCTTTTAATATGATCAACCTAAGATAGAATTTTGAGCTCTTAGGGTTGATTTTGGTTTGGTTTGGTTTTTTAGATTTTTTTTTCTTGAGACATAGTGGGAGCTTCTTTAGCCTCCAGATATAGACAGTAGATCCCTACCAGAAGATGGTCAACAATGAGAATTTTGGGTTGTAACTTCTTTTAATGCATACAGACTGATCCAAAAATAGACAGCTGTCTGTAATGTAATACTTTGTATCCCTGTTTAGCCAGCTACTACTTTGGGAATGACAACTCTCCTATCTGGGTAATTTTGGTGCATGCATTATGTCTATTTGTCATGTCCTGTGACTTTAAATATCATAGAATACTGTTTAAATCATACCTTTTTTTTTTCCCCAAAGTAGTGTATGTATAACATCAGTTTTCACATTCTATTTTGCTCCATTTTACTTTTGGTGTACTATTAATAGGTAGGTATCCACAGATCACAGACAGAATCAGTGCACATTCTACTCTGCTAAGTAGCTTTTAGGTGTAAGGGGCTTATCTTTTGGAAGTTTCAGGGGTTTCCATCTACCCACAGAAAATTGTTTCATTGATGATAAGAGTTCAAGAAAAGAGAAAGGAGAAAAAAAAAAAAAGCTATGATGGTGTTCCTTAATTTAGTGACCTGTTGTTTCCTGAGCAATCTCGTGGTCTCAGGATAGCTCTGAGCATCAACCTACATTCATACTTCTTTTAAAGTAGTGTTATGAAAGTTACTATTTAAGGAGGCAAAGTGCTATATGAGCTACACTGGAGTATACTTCCCATAAGCTTGGAAGGTTACATGTTGCTGATGTAAGTTTTTGTGTGTCTAGTCCTGGAAAAGCTTTTAGAGGAGAGGAGTCTTCTTTCACATTCTACTTGGACCCGATAGAGCAATTAAGGAGCTGAGTTAGGGAGAGAAGAATGCATGAATCAGAAACATGTAAAACTTTGAACATCACAGTAAAACAAATGAAATTGCAAGTTGTTTTAAAATAGTGTGATATTAAGGTTTGGATTTTTTTCCTCTAATTTTGAACAGAGTACCAGAGAAGCAGAAATCAAGTTGAAAAGTGAAAGCAGAGTTAAACTTTTTGCCTTGGATCCAGATGCACAGGTTAGAGTTTTTACAAAGAAGCATGTTCTTTTACTTTATGTTGATCCTTTTGAGATCAAAACTCCTGACCTAAATTTTTCTTTTCTCTTTTTAAAGAAACTTGATTTTTCTGGTATTGAACCAGAAGTGAAGCCATTTGAAGAAAAATTTGGAAAAAAAATTCTTGTGAAGTGTAATGACTTATCTTTTAATTTGCAAAGCTGTGTTGCAGAAAATGAAGAAGGACCAACAACAAATGTAAATAATTCACCTAATTATTTCTTGTTAATATGATAATGAATGTCTTAATATTGTGATGGTGCTATTCTTAATGGCAGGAATTCCTTGCTATGATTGAGAAACTTACATTGTGGACTTTTTTCTACTCCTCTATCATAAGAATAAGAACATAAATCCAATCAGAAGTAACTTAGCTACTAATCTTTACACTGTGTTATAGAAAGTGGTATTTTTCTTTTACTATCTCTTTACATGCTGACAGTAGAGTGACGGGCATGTGTACTCATCTTCCTTTCATGCACTTGTTACTCATACAAATGTTACCCATCTTCCCATCATACACTTCTTACAGTAATATCAGATGCCAGCAATGACACTTCATTCTTTTTTTTAATGTGTAGGTAGAACCTTTCTTTGTCACATTATCATTATTTGATATTAAAGACAACCGGAAGATTTCAGCAGATTTCCATGTCGATTTGAACCATGCCTCAGTAAGGCAGATGTTACCCAATGCATCTCAACAGATGATGAATGGCAGTGGAGGAGATAGCATACATGGAATTCAAGACATTCATGAAACTGTATTACAATATCCAAAGCAGGTAAATATGAGTAACCTAAAGAATTAACAGGATTTTGGATCCAAGTAGAGAGATTTTCTGCATATTTTGAATGGCTTTCTGCTCTGTGATGTAAAATGTGTGTGCATTTTCCTTTTGTTTTTCTCTCTTATTTCTAGGGAATATTCTCAGTCACATGTCCTCATACTGACATTTTCCTTGTGGCTAGAATAGAAAAAGTATTACAAGGAAGTATTGCGCATTGTGCTGAACCATATATGAAAAGTTCAGATTCTTCAAAGGTATGTTACCTTCTTCTGTGGTGTGTAAGAAGTCCTGAGGTGGGACAGGTTGATTTCACGTCAGTAAATATCAACCAAAAACTTAGTTCTTCCTTAGGAAATTCAGATAACTGGATGATTTGATTTAGTAAGTTGTATTATTACTAGTAACTTATCGATTGAATCTAACATATTAGGAAATACTTATTTAGCTTTTTATAATTGAGATGCTATTACAATTTTTGTAATAGGTTTAAATAAACTAATTTGACAAAAGAGTATTGGACTTCACAGTAAGGGAAATTAATGTGAAAGTTGAGTTGAAAATTGTTGAACAATGAAACATTTAATATAGGTCAGAAATTAACTGTATGTTTCTTAGTTAATTAGTCTTATTTATCATATCATTATTGCTGACTTTTCCTTTGTCTCATTTTTTGGTCACCACAGTTTGCTGTGATGTTATCTGCACTCTTGTGGTTTTTTTTTTCCTTCAGAACCATTTTGATCATTAAGCCTCTATTTTTACATATGAAATGCTTGCAGATTTGATGTAACTCCAGATCACTTCTGGAAGTAAGCCCCTGAAACATCCAAAGTTTGCAGGAGTCCAGCATGATGTAATATTTGAATGTTTTCTGAAACATATCTAGAAAAAGCTTTCTCACTTTCTGCTTCTTGTTTGTAGCTGAAAAAATAGTTTTAATTTTGCTGATATTACAGTAGTGCTTAAATAGTTCAAGCAGGATAGCAGGAGAAAAGATTTTTGTAAGCAGTGTCAGCTACTGTTAACATTCTTCCTGTTTTCTGCTAGGGAAAGGGAAGAAGGAATAGTTAACTTTCAACCTGTGCAGAGGAGCAGTGTTCTTTCCTACTGATTTAATGCTGGCTAAGCTACACGTAAAAGAACTGTATTTTTCGCTTGGTCTTAATATAGATCAGACTACTGGTTTGCTTTTCCAGGAATACTTGAGATTTTTTTTCAGTTATCATTGGAAAACAGCAGCTTTGTATTTTAGGAGTCTGGTTTTGAAGTATATGCTGACTGTTACTGAGTTAAAACAGTCCTGAACTGAGTAGCTGATTTTGGTGATCTTAGAGCTGTGCCACATGGGAAGGTTAAGTAAGCCCAGGTGTTCCCAAATTTGATGCTGTTAGGCTTGTGTCACTCTACACTACAGGAGTAGTCAACAGGAACATCCATGGCTATATTAATTTATGCTATGCTTTTCTGGTATTCATTTGCTTATAATTCTATACAGTGGAACACTTAGTTTGATTTTTTTTCTTTTGCTCTTGTTCTTGGGGACTGCAGTGTGTTAGATTGAAACAACACAGTGTCAGCTCTTTAGGCCTCCATTGTGTCAGTACAATGAGCAAGTTCCAGTTCCCTACAGAATTACAGCTATGAACAATAAAAAAAAAGGCACAGAGGCAGCAAATTCTATAGCCACAGGATCATTTGTTCTCCCCTTAAACATTGATTATGGTGAATTAATGATGATTCCTTGACAAGGTTCTATGCTTCTGATTGACATTTCCCCCTTTTTACAAGAAAGGATAATGGAGAGTTGGCTGAAACAAAACACTAATAAAAACAGCTGTTCCTAATGTCAACAATATAGATCTGGGATAATATTCAGGCAGGTTTACCCTGTGAATTTTTTTTGCCTCTGGCAAATAGTTTTGCTCTGTGTAGGCATATAGGAAGAGCTGGTGTCTGGAAAAGAGAAGGCTGTTGCTCTGTCAGGAGGTTCTGCTTTAGATCAAGTGATTCAGCTCTTGTGTTGAACATCTCTCACACTAGTGGGTTTCTTGCTCTGTTACACATGTTGGTTCTGTGTAATGGAATTGTTTGTTGGCTTGGAAGTTAACAAAACAAAAAAATTAAAGTTTTAATGAAAACAAGGCTGCAATGTCCATGCATGGAATTGTCCCATGATATTCATACAACTCGTCTGTGTGTATTTATAATACAAGTATGGCAAAGTATTTTACTATTTACTCTGCAGGAATGTGTTCTGGTACATAGAGTGGGTGGTGAATAGGGAAGTGAGGGGGAACGGGGCATTTTTATCTGGAGTTACAATTTTGTCTTTGAATTTTGCTCTCACTTTTGTATGGCATTTGTATGTAATATTTTTTTCTTGCTTAATTAAATATGTATCATCGGGAGTGTTAGATGGGCTTGTGTTTTCATCCATGAAATACTGTGAAATCAGCAGGTCTTGCTTAGCCTGACATGAATTGTTAAAAGGTATTTTTATTTCTTTAACTGACATACTTAGGTTTAATCTAATAAAGATTATTCCAATTCATGTAAGTGTAAACATGTGGGGTTTTTCTTATGTAGTAATGGTGCAAAAAAGGTGGCTTTTAAAATGTGGCTATTTCTTATGTCTATTTCCATTGCAGGTTGCACAGAAAGTTTTGAAGAACGCTAAGCAGGCATGCCAGAGATTAGGTCAATATAGGATGCCTTTTGCCTGGGCAGCTAGGTAAGGACAGATCTTGCCAAGCTGTATTTTTCCTGACTTTTCTTTAACATTATTTTTTGCATCTCACTTTTTGTTAAACTTCATGTATTGTTTTAATGATTTTTTGTTTTACTTTCAATTAACCACAGACTTCTGACAATCAAACTTCCACTTCAGCTCAGTAGTAGAGGAAAAAGTTATAAACATTCATTATGTTCCTATTCAAACAACTGAATATTGCCAACTATTTTCTATTGTTAATATTTTTTATTTTACTATGGATGAAATGGTTCACACTTGATTTGTTATGTCAAGCTATTTATATGTTAAAACTCACCTTACAATGACAATAGTACTAAATGCCTAATATGAAGGATGATGCAGTATGTTCTAATTTGTAGTAAAGAAGTTTTCTGAAGTTAATTTCAACACTTGCATAAACTCAGCTGAAAGCAAGATTTTGACTTTCAGGACACTGTTTAAGGATGCCTCAGGAACCCTGGACAAAAATGCAAGGTTTTCTCCTCTCTTCAGACAGGACAGCAATAAACTTTCAAATGAAGACATGCTGAAATTGTTAGCAGATTTCAGGAAGTAAGTCTAATTTCCCCACTTTAAAAACCAGAACCCTAGCAACTCTCCTTTTTTTGTTATGGTCTTGAACTGGAGCATCTGATGTTTTGATGGATGTAACTTCAAGTGTAGAAGTTGTATAAATATTACCAAGACCTCCATGCAAGTTACATATCTTTTCTTTGCATGTTTGGGGGCTATAAGCAGGACTGAAGTGTTATGCCATGTCTAACATGTAATAAGCATCATATCCTGATGTGTTAGGAGTTATGCTTGCACGATGCACTCTTCTGGTTCTGAAATTAAAATAAACGTAAACATCATATGTTCACTGACCTTGAACAGAAAACACTAGCTCTCAGGGAAAGGAACTCAAGCCAGTATCCAGTCCACCTTTCCTATGAGTGCATGTGGCTCAGGGTGCTTAAATAACATTGGTCATTCTTTTTCACAAAGTATTCTTAAAGACTGCAGCAGTTTGTGTGCAGAGCTTAAGAATCTCCTACTGATAGATGATCCTATTAACAAATAGTTTTAGTACCCTTTCTCATCAAATAGGTTCTAAAATTATAGACCAGTCTTTGCTGCTTTGCAAAGATATTTCCAGTTCTGTTACGGTACCGTTAGCTGGAGTTTCATTAATATGAATAATTGCTAATCGCAAAAAGCCTGGGCTATGGTTTTTTTTATTCTTGCTTACCAAATCTGGTAAGGAGATGAAGTTTGAGGCAGGCATTTAAATTCCATTTTAGCAAGCTGGTTAAAGTTTCATTGAGGTTTACATAGCATTGAAATTGCCGTGTACTGATACTGCTTGCCATAAACAGTATTATTGAAACTGAAACTAGTCAAGTAAATTAGCTTGCAACATCAGTTTGTGAATTAAGGAAATGATTTTGATTATTTCATCATCCTGCTTGTGGAATCATGTAGAGTATGTCACAGGAATTGTATTAATAGATTATAATGGCTAAGGCTTAGCTATTGAAATTAGAATCCAGGCTTTAACCAGAAAAAGTTGTTTGCTTCTCAGCATGATATTGCATTTTGGGAAAATATTGCTGTCATGGTTTAAGCCCAGCCTGTAACTCGGAACCACGCAGCTGTTCCCTCACTCCTCTCTGTCTTCCTCCCCCCACTCCCAGAGGGATGGGGAAGAGAATTGGAAGAATGTAACTCCCACAGGTTGATATAAGAACAGTCCAGTAACTGTAACCAAACTACTACTGCTACTACCAATAATAATAATGATAAGGAAAACAAGAAGGGAAGAGAATACAACTGCTTACCACCCACCAACTGATACCCAGCCCAAGCAATGATCTAGGCCTTCTGGGTAACTGCCCCCAGTTTGTATAATGTGCATGATGTGCTGTGGTATGGAATTCCTCTTTGGTCAGTTTGGGTCATCTGTCCTATCTCTGCTTCTTCTGGCTTTTCCTGCTCCCTGGCAGAGCATGAGACTCAGAAAGTCCTTGGTCAGAGCAAACATTACTGGGCAGAAACTAAAACCATTGGTATTATCAGTGCTGTTCCCAGGCCAAAAGTCAAAAACACAGCACTGCACGTGCTACTAAGAAGGAGAAAAATGACTGCTACTGCTGAACCCAGTTCAATTGCATGTACTTCCCTCTATAATAATTTAAAGAAATCATGGTGCTGGCTGTCATTACTAGTAAAAGGCTCTGCATGGGTGTTTTAACATGGGAGATACTTCTACTTCAAATTATACTTCTGAATTAGCTTCATGATAACATCTAAGAAATGTCATTGAAGAGTAGTTACTAGTAAATGTCTTTCAGGGCGAGTTATTACTTTAGAAAAAGGATGAAGTAGGAAAAAATTACTAAGTAGAAGACACATTCTGTTAACTTTCTGCTTTCTCTCTCCTTATGCTCTTCTCTGAAATTTACCCCATTACTGTATAAGCTTATCACTGGCCACTGAGGTTTAAAAAGCTTTACTTATAGGTCCCCTCTTTGCTGAAAATTATAGTGAGGTATTGCATGCTAACATACTTATCTTTAACAAAGTTTTCCATTTATTTCTCAACCATCTTCACACTTGTTAACAAAGCCTTACTTTTTTGTTTTGGTTTGGTTTGGTTTAGTTTTTTCCCCTCATAATTTGAAGAAGAAAAGCTGTGAATCTAGGCAAAAAGCCAGACTAGATCAGTCATCCACCCCCAAACTACCTTTCCTTTCATATTCCTGCTTCAGGATATTACTTTTGCTTCTGTTTCCTATTTCTCTTTTCTCTGGCATCTGATAGCTTTTACATTTGGCCTGATGATGAGATTTTTTTTTTCTTTCCTATAGACCTGAAAAGATGGCCAAACTTCCTGTTATTTTAGGAAATCTGGATGTTACAATTGATAATGTGTCCCCAGATTTTCCAAGTGAGTATTAATAAACACTGTTAAATGGACATTCAGGCTTTTTCTCTTCAGTTTTTTATTGGGTTTTTATGTATTTCCAGATTATGTTAACTCATCATACATTCCCATGAAACAGTTTGAAAGCAGTACCAAGACACTAATAACTTTTGAAATAGAGGAATTTGTTCCCTGTATACCTAAACATACTCAGCCTTTCACCATCTACAACAATCATCTTTATGTTTATCCAAAGTACTTGAAATATGACAGTCAAAAGTCCTTTGCAAAGGTGAGTAGAGGAAAACTGTATGTCCTTGTTTCTCAGGCTTAGTTAAGATTGTTTATATTTCTGTGATGATCCATACAATTAACTGTTTGGGGTTTTGTTTTTTAATACTGCTTTAGGCTAGAAATATTGCAGTATGCATTGAGTTCAAGGATTCTGATGAAGAGGATTCTTTGCCTTTAAAGGTCAGTCTTTTGATTTTTGTGACTGATAAAGTAGTGGACAGTTAGCTAAGTAACAGTAGCATTGGATTAATATGTCTAGTTTGGGATGGTGGCTTTTTGTCCTCCTTTTGCATTTGGCATAAGGGTAACTTCTAGATAACTTGCTTGGTTTTGATATGTGATAGATTCTAAAGAACCCTGAGAACATTTAATTTCCTTATATTAACAAAAATTCCAAAAATAAACTTGTTGCAAAGAAGGGTGGCTTATGCCTACACCACAGGAGGAATTCTTTAAAATAGGAAGGCTTCAGATCAACTGCAGAGTCAAGCTCTGTGTTTAAGAGCTACCACAATGTAGAAGAGGTGCCTGGAAGAAGATAAATAGAAAAATATGTAGGAATCTTGAGGTGAAATCATAGTGTCAGCATTACTGCTCAGCAGGCAGTCGACAGATCATGTAAGCCCCTGTCTGTGCAAAGGAGCCAACTTAAATATTTTTCCAGTATCTAAAGGGGGCCTAAAAGGATGCTGGAGAGTGACTTTTCATCAAGGACTGTAGTGATAGGACAGGTGGTAATAAGTTCAAACTTAAACAAGGGAATTCAGGTTGGATATAAGGAAGAAGTTCTTTACTGTGATGAGGATGGTGAGGCACTGGAATGGGTTGCCCAGAGAAGTTGTGAATGCTCCATCCCTGGAGGTGTTCAAGGCCGGGTTGGACATA
>JASSUY010027620.1:0-12572 GCA_032466535.1 Forpus xanthops | reverse complement strand
GCAAATGCTGATTTCAGTGATTAAGAAAGAATTTACTTCAGCTCTGCAATGAAAAACGACCCTTGTGAGTTTATAATTTAAGTAAAATGGAATTGAAATGCATCATTATTTCCCAAACAAAATTAGTAAAATCTATTTTCCAGAGCAAACTAAAATCATAAATCGCAACAAGCATCCTCTCACTTATGAGACCCTTTTTAACAGTTGCATTTAAGACAGCAGTTTAAAGTAAAATTTGATTAGTTGTGATCTTAGGATCTGACCCAAAGTTTGTTTCACTAACAATGTGTAAGTAAAGATATCAATGAAAGTATTTTTCCCCAGATGCTTTCACTTATTTCATAGAAACATATAATCATAGATAAGTTAGGGTTGCTAAATGGAGCTCACTTCTTTTGTTGTGTTTCACCATAGAGTTTCTTACTCTTTACTGAAGAATATTTGCAGTTTTAATGTCCAAATTTTTCATGCAAACAACAGTATCTACTGGCCATGATCCTAAACTCTTTCATGAAAATTTAAGGGACTGAAGTAGTGAATTAAGTTCCTATGTCTTAATGCTCCTATGCTTTATTAATTTCTGATAATGTGTAAATCTTCATTCCAGTATTTGCCTTTAATACGTCGTTTTTTCAGCTTCCTGATCTGTTTGTACATAACAGACCTATACGTTCTCCAGTGTAAGATTAAAATAACAAGCTAAATTCAGCTCATGTTTTCTCTTTCATTTGTTCACTGAAGTGGTCTTGTACAATATTAGATGTCCAAGCTGTGCACTGGGTGAAGCTTCAGATGTGCTCTCTACAGAGAATCTTACTTGATAAACGTAGACCACTTCCTTTTCCTTTTCACTTGTGTGGCTCTTGACTGCATACAACAACTGTAATTCTCTCATTCTTCTGCAGGTGCTTTCCTGTAATAAGATCCAAGGGTACAGAAGAAGGCTTTTGTCCCTTAGTGTACTACTTCTGCTTCCATTAATCCATTTCTTAAAGTCATGCTTTTTTTTCTAGTTGTTTCACTTAGGATGAGTTTGCAATGGCAGGCAGGGCTTTTTTTGTTTTGCCTTGTTTTTTCTCATCATTCAAGGCATTAAATTACCACAAAGGCTGAGTCCATTATTGAAGCACCAAATGAAATCAGGTTGAAGACTGGTCTTTGAGAGACCCAACTCCTGTCACCCTTTTCTTGTCCTCACACTACACATTGTCAAAGCCTCTCATTTTCCCCTTTGCTGGAAATTCACTTTAGCATTAGCAGGAAAAAAAAGAAATTTCTCCATCTTGGCCAGAATCCTAGGGAACAGCTGTCTTTGCTGTGAAACAACCCTAATACAATGAAATAGTCCTAATATAAGAAATGATAGTCCTGATATAATGAAATAAATTTCATTTGTTAATATTAGCATGTGCCAGTGCTCCCAGTTTAGATTTGAGGCTGATGCGCAAGGACTTTAGAAATGGGTCACCATTTTACAAAGTCCTGTTGAAATGCTTCTTTCTTTTTAAGATTACTGTGCATAGCTGTTCTTTGTCCTTTGCCTCTGTAGTATGAGTAACAGCTAACAAAAGCCATTGCCTGGATAAGTTGAGAGTTACAATGCCAGTGAAGCCAAGATTTTTACCTTCTTCACTGATGTTATACACTCTGTAATGCATTGTGTGTGTCTTTTCACTGCTGTACATTAAATAGGCTCCTGACAGCAGCAGACTGCCAACTGTTCAACAGAAGGGGACCAGAGATAGTTTGGTTGGTTGGTTGGTCTGTCTGTCTAGCCTATCTATCCTAATCTGTTCTGATCCCCTTCATCCCTGCTGAGGCAAGGAAGCACAGGCTAATGTAGATAAGCAGGAACTTCTGGTTTTTTGAAAGGTTTCCAGGCATGTGTCTTTTAATGGATGTGTTTAGAATATGCCTGCTGTATTTTCCAAATGCTACTAATACTATTCTCTTCCATCAAAAATTGCAAATAGCAAAACGTTTATAGATTTTCAGATGAGAGGAAGAAATTTAGATATTAAAAAAATCTGGAGAATTCCTCCATTTGCCATCATAAATGTTAACTCTATCAGTAATTTTGCATGTTGAGTTGACAAATAAGCTATTACTTTGTGTCTGAAAAATGCAGGCAACAGAGATTAGTGATTGCTGCAAATTGATATGTTTAGCATGTCCTTCACAGCACTTGACCTGACCTAGGTCTGATCCTCATTTATATGGCATAACAAAAATCTACTTAACAGATGCTCAGAGGATGCATTTTCATAGATTCTGAATCTCTCTGATGTTAATTTGCCTGTGTTGCTGAAAACAGAGGGGAATATGTCTGAAATGAGCCATGTGCAACCAGAAAGAGAAAAAAGAGAATGAAAGAATGTATTCATTTTGAATTAATGAAACAATGAGCTGGTAGGCCTGTTAATTGCAATACTCAATGGAAAATCCCCACTTCTGCACTCACTGAGTAGCTCACCAGCACAGCATATTGAGCTTTGTGAGACTGCAAAGGAATTTGAGAAGTCAAGGAAGCAAGGGAGGATTAAATAAGTCACAAAGTCTTTGTTTTTGTTACTTCTGCTAATACAGAAAGTGTGCAACTGCCACACTGGCCTGATCTGCAAGGCTTGTGAGTTGGTCAGGTTCATGCATGTGCTAAATCTTGCAAGAAGATCAGTTCACTTTTGCGGTGTGAAAGGCACATAGCGATAGCACTGCTGTCATGAGCTAACAAAGCCTTTAGAGTCAGTTGTTGATGTCAGCCATGCTGGGCTTGTGCTAAAGCTAAGAAAGGCACAACTGAATGTATTTTTTCAGTTTTGCAGCCCTGCTTGCTGAACATAGGATGGAAAACCCAAACAAGGGGATCACCCCAGACTTTCTTCAGCACAGTTGCGGAGTCCCACAGATTGATCATGTAGTTTTCCTTCCCCAACTCTTGATGTTGCAAATATTGCTGTGAGCATTCAGATTCTTGCTGCATTACTTCAAAGATGGAATAGTTACAGCAGGGCCAGATCATCCATTGGCGTAAATTGCTACTGCTTATTAGCAGGGCTAAGCCATGTTGTGTCAGATGACTATCTGCTCCATAAAATTTCTTGGGAGTTGCTTTTTCTCTGTTTTAGAAATTATTAGAATGCTGATGTAGGAGAAGTATCCAGTAAGATTTTGCTTTTGCAGAAGTGTTAGGAAAACAAAATTAAAATGAAGCACCACCACACAAGTGGCATGGTTTAAGAGGTGGCAGATTCTAAAAATAAAATTGTTGTTTTTTTTTTTTATTTTGGTTTTTTTTTTTTTTTATATTCAGAACAGAGATACTGAGGGGGAAGGAAAGATGATTGATATAAAGGACATACGATGGACTGCGCATTCTGCCTAGGACTCTAATAGTTATTAAGTGAAATCAATCTGACTTTTGTTGGGTTCATGGCAGTTCACTACTGAATATAGGGGAGAGAGAGATGCAAAGATTATGGCTGCCATATGTCTTAATCCAGAGAAGAGACATTTCTTTGTGTCCAGCTTCCAGGACCAGCTGACTAGTGAGCTCTCTGATTTGGTAGCTGATTTCACCAGACTGCAACATGTAGGCAGTCCAATAGATAGCTGTCCTACAAGTCTGAGAGCCGTGTTTTTATGAGTCTGTAAGGTGAAGTTGCCCTGCAGATAAATACACAGACAAAAATACGCAGGATAGGACTTCCAGACTTTTGGATTCTTTTAGCAAGAACCTTGAAGACCTGAGGATCCAGTCAGATGCACATAACCTTTAAAACCTGTCACATCAGGGAGACAGGAAGTCTATTTGAATTTGTTTTCAGTGCATCTATCCTTTTGATACAAAGCTGGAGCTACAGTCTCCTTTGAAGTGGGGCACTTGGGGTCTTGTGTTAGCAGCTGCAGAAATTGCAGCATGCATAGGATGAACTCTCTCATTATCACCCAGCAGTGACAGAGTGCTCAAGAGAAGAATCTGGCAGTCTTGTCATAATAAGTTACATATAGAAGTTACATAAAATATCTAGACCAAGACTGAACATATGTCTCACCAAAGAATGGCATCACCCTCATGTGTAAGAAATGTTGAAGGCAGGAAGAGAGGTAGTAGGGATGAGAAGTAGGTGGAAGGATTCTTAAAATGGTAAATTGCTTCTTCAGCATGCCAAGCTCATAGTAATTCCAGATGGCTTTTCTGTGGTGTCATGGGTTCAGCATAGCAGTCATTTTTCTCCTCTTTTGTAGCTGGCACATTGTTGTGGTTTTGACTTTCAACCTGGGAACAGTGCTGAAAACACCAGCATTTTCAGTTACTGCTTGGTAATATTTTGGTCTGACCAAGGACTTTCTGAATTTCATGTTCTGCCAAGGAGGCAGGGAAGCTGGGATGAAGCAGAGACAGGACAGCTGACCCAAACTGACCAAAGAGGTATTCCATACGACAGCATGTCATGCCCAAGATGTAAAAACTAGGGGCAGAGATCCAGAAGGGTGGGGGTGCATGGCATGGTAGGGCTTGGTATTGCATGGTGAGCAGTTGTATTCTCTTTCCTTTTATTTCTCTTGTCATTGTTATTATTGGTGGCAGCAGTAGCGGTTTGTGTTATACTTTAGTTACTAAACTGTTCTTGTCTCAAGCTGCAGGAGTTGCATTCTTTTGATTCTCCTCCCCATCCCCCCGGGACTGGGGGAAGAAAGAGGGAGGAGTGAGTGAGTGACCTGCGTGATTGCCTTAAACCATGGCATGTGGCTTAAATCCAGCTGAAAGCCTTTTTTTTTTAATCCTTTTTTTTCAATGCTACATCACTACATTCAGCCATTCATCTCACAGAAGTATGCCTGCCTTTTCAGGGACAAGAACATTATTTGGTCATTTATACTTCTGTAGTGCAAGTGTGTACTGAGGTAGGTATTTTCACCTTTGTGTGGTATTTCCATTTTCTCTTTTTATTCTGTTAATACTTAGCTAATACTACTTTTTCATACATTGCTCTATTGAATTTACTTGCTACTGTGATAGACAATAGTCTCTTTTAAGAGTTTGTCATTTGTCTATCAAGTATTCTTCAGCATTTCTAGGATCCCTTCAGCATCCTTTTTGCTGATGGGTTTAATGCAGGGCCAAACCCTTCACAGGAGAGTTGCAGCACTCAAATATATTTCCTGCTATTTGTCTTTCTACTAAATGCCAGTGTGTCCTGATGTCTGTGGAGACACTGAAGTGCAGTTTAGTGGAATGCTGTAGCATGAGAGTATTTTTTTTTCCCTCCTCACACACATGTAGGTGTGAGGAATCACTTCACTCAAGCCAACGAACCTATTCCTGATTTATGTTGTGATAAAGAAGCAAAGATTCCTTTTATCAGAATGATAACTATAGTACTGGAAGAAAGCTATAAAATTCACATGAAGGGAACCAAGAAATGGTAGATTTTAAGGGATTCTTCCTCCAGTGGTTGATAATGTATGAGCAGCAGTCTAGTGGTGCACCTGGAAGATGACTAAACAGAAGGAAGGATTTAAGGCAATACTGCCATATGTGAAATACTTGAATCATTTCAACATTTAGCACCAGGGGAAAAAAATATTCCTGAAATGTCAATTTAGCACTAGACAAGAAATACTTGGCTCCAGTGCTAGTCATTCAACTGTTCTTTGTAATCCTGAAACTGTTATCTGAAGGGCTTAAAATATATTGAGATCATTGGTTTGGCACTCTTAAAACAAACTGAAAAAGAAGAAAGCAATAATACCAGATGAAATTGTCCAAGAAAATTGGCTCTCACAGAGCAAGGAGGATTTGTTATCCAGAGGCTCAGATCCCAGTCATGCATCTGACTGCTTTGAGCTGATCTAGTGACACCAGGCAAGTAGAAAAGTGGCCCGAATGGCCAGTTTAGAGCAAGCACTGTCAACCCAGCTTCCTCAGTGCCATTTTCATTCAAGCACAAAGGGTAGGCTGGTGATAAACCTTTTTATTATGCTTTCTGTAGAAAAGCTGTGCTCAGGTCAGAGGTTGCTAGCAGTGCAGTCCTGCATGCCTGAAATTAAATGCAAGTTCCATGCATTGCTAAATAAGGTTTAACAGATTTGACGAGAGCTCTGATTTCTATCTCATGCTGAAGTTAGTAATACTTACTGTTTATTTGTCTCTGACAAGTGAATCCTTAAACACTGAGTATGCCAAAACGAGCCCTACTTTCCTGTGTTTGCCCCAGGTGTTGCAACATTGAGTAGTTGAATTAAGGTGAATTAGATCCAGACTAAATTTCAGGTATATTCAGGAAGGGTACAAGAATTAAGCATTGTAATTACCACAGTTCTGTTAATGGGTAAAAAAAGTAATACAGCATACCTTCATCTGTTGTATTGACATTAAGGAACCTATATAGCTGGTTTACCTGTAGCATCCACGGTGGTTTTTAACATGTAACTCATCAAACAGAAGCTAACTTTTTCTTCTACTTTCAGTCAGACAAAGCTGTAACAGTAATGGAACTGACCCTAAAATGTGTATGTGTGGCAGTATCCTACTTTGGAGTTCCAGGCAAAAGTGGACTCTTGGGAATAGCTGTACAGTTAAACATGCTGGGAACATGAAGAACAGGTCGTGTCCTATTTTACTACCCCGACATTAGACATTGCAACACAGTAAGCAAAATAGAGCATTTCTTTCGCTATGTGCACAGCTTCTATAGTATATATACACAGCTTGTATTTTGTGTGACAGCATCATCAAGGACACCATCTCAACCTTCAAGTCACTACCCAGCCATTCCAATTTCTCATGTGTTTTCTTTTTTTTCATGTCTCCATAATACAACACAGTGAAGCTTAATCACCCACCTCTCAGTGCAGTAGGCAGTTCAGAAGTCACAATAAGTCTCATAAATGTCAAACATGGTGAAAACTAAGGGAAACTCACAGGAGAAAGATGCTTCTGTTCATTCCATTCAGACACAATGTGGACCATCCTCTTGCTCATCAGTCACTGCGCTGTAAAAGTGCTCATTCTCTTGTAGCAACAATGACTTACAGTGCTTTAAAATAACATCTTTTGAAGAAATAGCAGGACTTGCCACATCCTGATAACTCAAGAAAATGCAGCTTCCTACTTTTACAGATTTCTGCTGTAAATTTCAGATTCTTTTCAAGGAGTCCGAATGCCTGAAAATCAAATGTCCAATTTGCAGCTCCTAATGCTTAGCAGCATTTATCTGTTTGCTCAAGATGATTGCTTTCTTTGTGGATCTCCATAGAAGT
The DNA here is from genome assembly GCA_032466535.1 of Forpus xanthops. Classification (NCBI taxonomy): domain Eukaryota; kingdom Metazoa; phylum Chordata; class Aves; order Psittaciformes; family Psittacidae; genus Forpus; species Forpus xanthops. Next base: position 5,309 of record JASSUY010027620.1, on the reverse strand, counting down.
ATTAAATAGGTTTTCATAGTTCTGAGTGTTATATGTTATTCTTCTAAATTAAAACCTGCCCACTCATGTATCCTGCTGTATGTACAGAAGAGAGATTGCAGATTAAATTGTGATAGATGCTTAGGGAGGATTACAAAGTTTTAGTGAGAGTCCTTTACTTATTTTTATAATATATTTTCTTTTTCACAGTATGTCTAGCTTTTGAGGCAACTTGGAGAGACAGATACAAAAAACTTAGGATTTTAAAATTAATTATTGTGAAATACATGAGTGAGAGAATGATTAGCTTGTGATTTTCAGTTTATGTTTCAGATCGAGAGCAAGTTCTGTGTGTTGCTGGAAGATGAGAATCATTGCTATCTCTTGGCAGATATCATTAATTTCTAGCCTGGCTGTCTTGTGAAATAATGGCATTCAAATTGTCACTGTTCCAGTGCTGATTATTGCCCATCTTTGATCACAGGCCAGTGTGATTTTATACAGAAAATCCTCATTTATGATGAAGAGAGGAAACATTTGGCAATTTTTATTTTTAAAATTGTAGTCATTGGCAGCCCTCTACAGTTTGGAATATTATGGGTATTATGAGAAATCCCAGGATTGATGGATTACTGAGCAGCATGAAAGTGAGATAGTTGAAGCTGTGTGGTAACTGCAGTGTATTGAACAAATCTCTCTGTGCATGTGTTCTGAAGAGTACTTTAATGACAACTGGCTTGGAAGGCATTTAATAGTATCATCCCATGTATAGCGACTTTGTTATGAAGAACATCATTCCCTGAAGCACTGGTGTACGTGCAGGTCCTCAACAAATATTTTCAGATCCCTTGAACTGTAAGGAAAAAAAAAATGGCTCTGGGCAGCCTGCTCCTTCTGGTGGGCTTTTAGAATAGCCTTATGTTTTCCTGTGTGGCCTTTCCAAGGCTTGGGTTCTTAAGACAGGTACAGCCTGTGCAGATCAGAAGCACAGCTCCTGTTTCTGCACACTGTTTGTAAATTGGAAGTACACCTTTATGAGAGGAATTTTTGAAGCATATATAGTTTAATACTGTGTTTTTTTCAGTGTCAAAAATCCATTGATTGCTAAGTGTTAGCAGAGAATGAAAGACTTGTGACTTGAAAAAAAGGGATGGAATATATTGATTCTGTAAAAAGCTGAATAGAAGTCTCATTGAGGGGCAGATGTCATGTAGCTAAAAAGTAAATTTCATCATGTAAGTTATGACATATTTTCTCCTCTTTATATCCCATATTAAAAGAAAATTAAAATAATACAAACGTCTATAATGATTAGAGTCAGAAGATGCGGTGCTAGAGTAGTAGTCTTAGCTTTCTATCCAGTGCTATCACAGTGTAATATGTATATGGTGTGCACTACACAATATGCCAAAGATCATTATGTCAGCAGCCGCATAAATCGCACACCTGAGGAGGATGGAGGAAAAGCAATTGTGTCACTGGGTAGTGCTAATCTGATGATGATTCACGGTATTATTAGTGTTCTTCCCAGTACCTAGTTTTGTAACTTTATGAGTTATTCTAGAAATGAAACACAGCTGGTTGTGGGATGAGGTTTGCAAAGACCTGAAGTTTGAAACAATAAACAAAAGAAAAGGTTGAATTCCAAGGGGAATTTGGGGAAATAGAATGCAATTACTGTAATAGAATGGCTGAGCGCAAAAAGCCATGTGCTTTCATGAGTTTTATTTTAACCTAAGGCAGAAAAAGAGGAGGTTGGGGGCAGAAGATGCACCTTTAAAAAAGGCACTGTGTATTTCTGTACAGCATACTTATCTGTTCCAAATGCAGCTGTTTGGCACAGATACAATTTTGTAGAAGGTGAGGTGCGAAGACAAGGAGACAGGATATTGTTCACTGTATATCAGCTATAACTCATCAAATAGTATGAAGGAATGTTTAGGATTCCTTTATAAAGCTGTCAAAGGGAAGGAAAACACCGAATGAGTAATTTCTTTATATTGTTATAAAATTGTGATGACTGGAAAACTCTCTATAAAAAAAAAAAGGCTGAGAAACTGGAAAAATAGGAATATCTGATGCAGATGATGAGGTTTGGTGGCAATATATTGCAGGATTAGATTAGGATTCTTTTGCTGCAGATGTGATGACCAGTCAGACTAATGGCATACAGTTTGCTTGCTAGGATGTTCAAAAGTGGAGAACAGATTGGCTTTTGGCATTGTGATAGGAGCATTTAGAGACTATTGCTGACAGCTAGTAACTTAATCTACCCCAAAGCAGCAGAATTAGCAGCTCTAGTGGAAGTAGCATTGAACAGCTTGCAAGATTTGTTTGTAAAACCAGTCTGGAGAATGCAAAGATAGCTGAAAGCAATCAAGCTCAGGAAGGGTACTTTTGAATAGAGGAACTTATTTTGTGTTTGTAAACCTAAAGTGGTCCAGTGTTATAAGTGCCTGGAAAAGCAAGGGTAGCTGTCAAATTCCATCCTAAATTCAGGAGGTGAGTCCCCAAAACACCAAAAAAAAAAAGCTGTTTTATAGATTACATATATAAAAATTATATTATCTATTATTCTGCACAAACTGCTGCACTCTAGGCCTGGCTCTTAAATGTGCTCCTCTCTAGCACTAGCTAAAATGGTCCTGGATCCTCCCTAATCATGAGAGAGCTGCAAGAAAGGTAGCAGCTACACTAAGTCAAAGGCAGCTGAGCAAGCTTATTAGAAGCTGAGAGAGCTTCCTTTTGTGTACACTGCTGTGGGACTGTTTACCTTATCCTCACCTGGTAGTAAGAGGCACTTTCAGATTTCTCAGAGTTCCCAGAAGTTCCACAGTGATCCTGGACCTTCTGCCCAGGAGGTCTAGAAATTCCCAATGCAGAACCTAGAGGCTGATGTGCGAACTGCTGTGCCTGTGGGCTGCATCCGTTTGCTGCATTCTGATGCTGTTTGTGTTCTCACAAAATGACACAAAACATGCCTCTGTTCTGAGTGCATAAACAAAAAGTTACTGGAATAAGAAATTAATTTCTTAGATAATACCCTAGTGAAAGGCCAACCTCCTGGAAAAGCCTAGGACATACCAACTGGCTATATAAGGTGACTTCAGAGGGACACGGTTTAGCTTATTTCCAGGTTGAGGTCCAGCCAAACACCTGAGAGCAGGAGCAGTTTTCTGTACTCCCTGAATAAAGATCAGGAGTTGAGGGTATTATGTCACCTATACAGTTTCCTGAATAAGCTATTCTTTTACTGCCTTTACTTAAATCAGACAAAAATATCTATGGCACCTATAATTAATCTCACCCTCAAGTGCAGCGTCAAAATTAATTAAGTGCAGCAAGTAGTAAGCCAGAGAGCACCTGAGACTGGAGAAAGATAGGAAGACATTTACCCCTCTAAAACTTTGTAAGGGTTACTTGAAATGTAATGGTTCACCATATGAAATACTGTCATCACCTGGAAATTCCTAGAGAGCAACAGAAAATCTGTTGAAGGTTATTTTTAACACTGTGGTAGAGAGAATTTACAACATTCCCAGAAGAAGCAGAGGTAATGTTAAACATCTGTCCACTGTGGAAAAGGTATTTCCAGGATTGGATATGGTGGGACTTAAAAAAAAAGAAAATTTCTATTTATGGAACAGTGTATTTGATTGTCACAGTAGACAGGGAAAAGGTAACTTGCAGGAAGGGTCATAGCAACTGAATAGACCTCACCTCCCTCTTACCTTATTAAACAATGAGTATAATAGAGTGCATTAAATCATAATTACACAAAATAATAGGCCTTTTTTGTCAGTCTTTGAAGAATGACATTGCACAGTTTTGAAGAAAGAGATTAAGCAGAGTTTTGCACGAGTCTTTAACAGTGATTTAAGGTTTTAAAATCTGTGGTTACTTCAACTGAGACAAAGAAATTAATTTGTTCACAGAAAGTGGCACTGTATGACATGGGGAAGTTTTATTATACACCCTGAGAAATTCTGATGAGGAGTCAGATGGATGAATCTTCTGACTAAAGTATTCTGGAATAGGATTACTCCCAGCTGACAGCACAAAGCAAAGAGTGTGCCATCAAGTTTTGGATGAGAGCTTCTAACTTGTATAAGTATGAAATTAAGTTGTATAATTGGGTATTGTTTTTAAATGCATACAGTTCTGAAATATGCAAAGTTTAGTATCAGTGTTTCAATGCAGCTGCATTTGGTTTATTGTCAGTTCAAAAATAATTAAAATAAAAAAAAGAATACTGTGGTGTTTCCAGGAGAAAGGGACTCTAATGGAGCACTTTGACCTCGTAGCAGTAATGCCTTTTCAGGTAGAGATGTATTCAATATCTGACTCTGGCTTCTCTCAGTTAAAACATTTTCATTACATGGAGCCAGATTCTTTTGCATACCTATCACCTTGAAAAATACCTTGGTCTTGCTCACTTGTTAAGGATTGTTTATCTTCAGATTTGAGGTCAGCCTGAATTTTTCTCCCCTCAAGTGAAGCTGGCAGAGATTTCTGATACTGTCATTGTTATTTTTTGACTGTAACTTGAGGATCAGTTTGCTCCTAGAATAATTTTGAATTTTTATATAACAAGTTCCCTGCTATTTCAGGAAACTCTAAACTTGATCTTGCTGTGTATTATTTTTGTAAGTTTCCTATGGAGTGGCAAGAACTGATTTCTACAGCGTAGGTTGAAAACCAGTTGTTCTTCAGACCCAGCTTAATAAAACACTTATTTCCCAGACCTTTGTCTTTGTGGAGTACTGGATTTGATGACAGGTGTTAATTTCCAGCATTCACTTCTTATACGCAAGACACTAGATTAATTTTGTGGGGCAAGGAACTATTCAATATAAATAGAAGTGGAATTATCATGTCTCTATTTTCAGATGCGTTGGGTAAATGGATACCTGGTTACAAAAGTGCCACTGTTTTTGCAATAGGACAATTAGTAATGGTTTTAAACTAAAAGAGGGCAGATTCCATCCCTATGTGAGGAAAAAATTTTTTACAGTGAGGGTGATAAAATACTCGAGCAGGTTGCTCAGAGAGGTGGTGGATGCACCATCCCTGAAGATGGCCACTCTGGATGTGGTTCTAGGCAACCTGATCTAGTTGAAGATGTCCCTGCTCTTTGCAGGATGTTGGACTAAGATGACCTTTGAAGGTCCCTTCCAACACAGCCTCTTTAATGATTTTATGATTCTGTGTTGTGTATTTCTCAAGCAGTGTTGAAATGTCAGCTTTCCACAGTAGGAAGCTTTTTTTTTTTTTTTTGCTAGTCAAAAAAAAAAAAAAAAAAAAAAAAAACAACAAAAACAAAAAAAAAA
>JASSUY010027618.1:0-24766 GCA_032466535.1 Forpus xanthops | reverse complement strand
GTAGTGATAGGACAAGGGGTAACGGGTTCAAACTTAAACAGGGGAAGTTTAGATTGGATATAAGGAAGAAATTCTTTGCTATGAGGGTGGTGAGGCACTTGTGATGGGTTGCCCAAGGAAGTTGTTAATGCTCTGTGGAAGTGTTCAAGTCCAGGTTGGACATAGCCTTGGGTGGCATGGTTTAGTGGGAGGTGACCCTGCCCATGGCAGGTGGGTTGGAACTAGATGATCTTGAGGTCCTTTCCTACCCTAACTATTCTATGATTCTATGATCTTTTAAGAAAATTTTCCAAAGGTCATAGGCAGTTGAGCTCTTGCTGCCAAAACTTCACCTTGACACAGCCTTCTAACAGCTTTAACTCAGAGCAAAAAACCCAAAAAATTAATCAAGTTAACTGTCTTGATGCAAATCCTGCCTCAGGAGTAGTTTTCCTAGGTCCAAAAAGGTTTATATGGCCCCATAGTGCCAGGCCTGAGCAGAGCTCTGCTCCACTCCTACACACTCACAGGCAGGCTTGGCTGGCTGACAAAAGGCAGTGCATTTCAGTGCTTGGCTTGATGAGGGTGAGGTCTAATAAGTCTGTAAAATAAAGACTGTTCACTTGCAGCATTCCTTCACTTGGAATGACTGAATGAAATTATTTATGCACTCATCAGCATTCTTCATATCTTCACTTGTTGCAAACACTGCCAGCTGCATTTAAACATATTTACTTCTGCATTTAAGAGTCTTCAGGCAGTAGAATAAGGTAAATAATTTTCTCCTGCCTTCTAAGGTACTCCTGTAATTTTGCCTAATTGACTTAATTAAAATTGTTACCATAAAATGATTATCACAGTATTTTGGAAAACAAAAGCAGAGAACAGCAGGATTGTCTAGAGAAGTGTATGTCAGAACCCTGATTGCACTAGTAAGACTCTCCCCAGGGCTTCTTCTCTGTGCCACTGTACAGGTCCTATGATCTCATGTCAGCTCCCAGGACCATCAATCCCTGCCCCAGTGACGCCACATCAGGGCTGTTCTTCAGCTCCCAGTGTCCTGTGCTGCCCAGCTATGGTGTCCACAGAATTTTATCTGTCCATCTCCTTTAGATGGGACAGCTAGAACATGCTATTCCAGATGCTGGCACACTTTATACTTATCAAGACTCACTGCCTTGCCCATATTTTTCCTCATGCTAGCACCTTGTTGCCTGGTTTGTTTTGCTAATTTTCTTTTTTATTTCTTTCTTTTTTTAATTACATTTCAGGGCAAACCAATTTTCATAAAGAATTTTCCGCAATGTTATCTAAAGCCTAGGAACATTTGGATTATTCAGATCATGTTTATGTGTGGAATATTTTTAACTGCTTTGTCAAATATATCTGTATGTGCATATATATATATGCATATATCTGTGTGTATATATCTCAAGGTGATTGGGGGTAGTCAGTATAGATTTATAAGGAGGAAATCAGGCTCAACTGGTCTGATAGCCTTGTACAGGGATATGACTTGCTTGATGAATGAGGACAGAGCAGTGGGTGTTATTTATTTTTGCTTTAGCAGAAGTTTTGACACCCTCTCCTATAACATCCTGATTGACAAACTGATGAAACATTGGCTAGAAAAATGAGCAGCGAAGGGTAATGAAAACTGTCTGAGCTCAGAGAGCTGCAATCAGCAGCATGAAGTCCAGCTGGAGGCCAAAAAGTAGCTCTGTACTGCAGGGAATGATACTGGGGCCAACACTGTTTTAACACCTTCATTAATGACCTGTACAGTGGCACAGAGCACAGCCTCAGCAAATTTGCAGGTACAAAACTCGGAGGACTGGTTGATAGAGGAGATGTTTGGGCTGTACCATGAGGAGTGTCACCACCAAGTCAGGGCAACTGAGATCCTTCCTGTCTGCTGAGCTCTGGTGAAGCACATTTGGAGTGCTGAGTTCAGTGCTGGGCTCCTCACTACAAGAGAGACCTCAACATGCTAGAGGAAGTTCAGTGAAACCACAAAAATAAGTAAGGGATTATTGCAAGCAGGGTCTGAGAGAGCGGGGACTGTTCAGCCTGGAGAAGAGAAAGCTTAGAGGGGTCTTATCTGTATCCACAAACACCTGATGGGAGGCAGTGAAGGAAGTGGAGCCAGATTTCTCATTGGTGGTCAGTAACAGGTCAAGAGGCAGTGGGCACAAACTGAAATACAAGAAATTCCATTTAAACATAACTTTTTTCTTCTGAGGGTGGTTGAACACATGAACAGGTTGCTACAGAGATGGTGGAGTCTCCATCCTTGGAGATATTAAAAACCTGGATGAATAATCTCTGCAACCTGCTCTAGGTGACCATGCTATGAACAGGAGGGGTGGAATAGACAAACTCCAAGGGCCCCTTTCAACCTCAGTGATGGTGTAAATTCATATATGCATCCAGTATGAAATTTATTCTGTTATCAGATCCTATTGCCCTTCTTATGTCAGGATGTGAACTGTTATTTGCTAAAATAATTATTAATTATTGCTTTTGGATATAGAAGATCCAGGTTTGACTCAGCAATACAGTACTGTGTTCTTTTCTTTATCTTTGGGTTTATTGCTGTGATGCAAACCCCTGCCTGCAGCCCTGGCTGTCACCTCTTCACCCCACCCCAGCAGCAACCATCTGTGCCCAAGACTCCAAAGCCCAGCTCTGATACAGCCTTCGTGACTGTGTAAGCACATCTCAGGTTGTTGCAGGCATTGCACAGTCATCAGGAGGAGCCACAGAACATATGCAGAGCAGAAGCTAGGGACCAGGTTACTAAAGCTAAGGCTCAGTTAGAATTAAACTTGGCTAGGGATGCAAAAGGTAACAGGAAGGAATTCTATAGGTACATTGCAAATAAAAGACAGAATAGGGACAATGTGGACTACAGAACTGATGGACAGGGGTAGAGCAGTTGATGTCATCTACCTGGATTTCTGCAAAGTATTTGACACTGTCCCACATGACATCCTTGTCTCTGAATTGGAGAGACATCCATGTGATAGGTGTACCGCTCAGTGGATAAAGAACTGGCTGGATGGCCGCACGCAAAGAGTTGTGCTCAATAGCTCAATGTCCAGCTGCAGAACAGTAACTAGTGGTGTTCCTCAGGGATCGGTGTTGGGACCAGTCTTGTTCAGCATCTTTGTCGGTGGCATGGACAGTGGGATTGAGTGCATCCTCTTTAAGTCTGCCAATGACACCAAGCTGTGTGGTTCGGTTGATATGCTGGAGGGAAGGAATGCCATCCAGAGGGATCTTGACATGCTTGTGAGATGGGCTGATGACAACCTCATGAAGTTTAAGCATGCTAAGTGCAAGGTCCTACACCTGGGTGGGAGCAATCCCAGGCACAGCTACAGGCTGGGCAGAGAAGAGATTCAGAGCAGCCCTGCAGAGATGGATTTGGAGGTAGTTGGTTGATGAGAAAATGAACATGAGCCAGCTTCAGTGTGCTCTTGCAGCCAAGAAAGCCAAATGTATCCTGGGCCACATCAAAAGGAGTCTGACCAGCAGATCAAGGGAAGTGATCCTGCCCTTCTATTCTGCTCTCATGAGACCTCACTCGGAGTATTGTGTGTAGTTTTGGTGTCCTCAACATAAAAAGGACATGGAAGTGTTGGAACAAGTGCAGAGGAGGGCCATCACGATGATCAGGGAACTGGAGCACCTCCCCTATGAAGATAGGATGAGAAAGTTGGGGCTGTTCAGCCTGGAGAAGGGAAGGCTGCGTGGAGACCTCATAGCAGCCTTCCCGTATCTGAAGAGAGCCTATATGGATGCTGGGGAGGGCCTCTTCATGAGGGACTGTAGTGACAGGACAAGGGGTAACGGGTTCAAAGTTAAACAGGGGAAGTTTAGATTGGATCTGAGGAAGAAATTCTTTACTGTGCGGGTGGTGAGGCACTGGAATGGGCTGTCCAGGGAAGTTATGAATGCTCTGTGGAGGTGTTCAAAGCCATGTTCTACAGAGCCTTGGGTGGCATGGTTTAGTGTGAGGTATTCCTGCCAATGGCAGGTGGGTTAGAACTAGATGATCTTAAGATCCTTTCCAGCCCTCACCTATGATTCTATGACACCATAGGCACAGGAAAGGTGGTTGAGATGGCATCGCTACCAGCTCAAGGGTTCATAAGAAAAACCCCACTGTTGGAAGGTATAAAACCATCAAGGACAAAAAAAGGAAGGTGAAATAAGGAAACTCAGCACAACCACTGAGGAGGTGCCCTGGGACTGCAAGGAACAAATCTCCTCTCCTATGGTTGTACTCAGCCAGCAAAGGCACTGGGGTCCTGTACTGGAGTGGTGAGCTGCCTGTTCTCAGTTGGGCAGCTCATTAAGCCCCAGTAACCCTGTGTGTGGATGTGCCTTGATGTTTTATCTGTTTGTAACCTCCTTGCAGAATCTCTTTCACACATCTGAAGATGTCAAACACAGGAATGGAAGAGGAGGGCAGGTGTTCATGTTCATATTTCCCCTTTTTATTTCAAATAAATGTGCTTACTAGGCTTTTTTAAAAAAGGAAGCTTATTTTATTTGTCCTAATATCTAATCTCCTGTGAGCAGAACCAAATGTTTAACACAACTTCAAATGAAACTGACAAAAGCGTGTGATAATGCACACCCACTCCTGTCTTTATGTGCAGTTCAAGAGCAGGACAACAAAGCCTAGGTTGTCACTCAGTTAATGTGCTGATGTGCTTACATAGATATGCCTGCCCTGCCATGAGGTCAGTCATTCTGTAGAGAGTGTTTCCAATGTGAAGTCACAGGACTGTGGCAGAGACATTAATGTCAGTATCTCTGTCTCAGGGGAGGAACTTGAGCACAAACGAAAGGAAGAATGAGATGTCTGGACAGTTTTTGGTATTATATGTTTGGCTTGATGCCTTGAAGTGGACAAAAAAGAACTCAGAACATTTTAACTTATAGGCCAAACAAAAGTTTCCTTTAATTAAAATTTGGAGCCAATTTCAACAGTGTTTGGAAGGCAGCTGAAAGAAAGAAAACATGCTACGACAAAACAAACTTCAGAAAGTCAAAATCCATTGGTAAAATGAATAAAAAATAAAATGAGGAAAAATCAGGGAGCAATGGAGGAGACAGTAAGAAGCTATGCTGAATGCAAAAGATTAATCCCAAGAGAAGTTTGTGAAATTGCACAAAGTTAGAGCAATGAATTATATCTTCAGTTGCTCTGGGCCAGCTTTGGGAGACAGAGGCAAGCTCAGTCTTTGGAGGCCCCCTCATCCATGGCAAAGAAATAACTCATCTGTTAGCCCATTTTTGCTCACAAACATACTGATTTCTGTGATTTAGTTCCCTGGGAAAGGGATATGATAGTTCACGGCAGGAGAAGAACCTAGAGAAAGATTGCTTTGGGCAGAGTTCCTCCCTCTTGTAAAACTTATGGGATAGAGTGACGGCTGAGGGTAAAGACTGTGCCTGTGATACAGGGCTGCTTAAGATATTTTTGTGCATCCCTGCTTTGTGCTCCCAGCATAACTATAAATAGAAGAAATGCCAGGATTTAGGAACAGCACAATGGAAAATAATCAATGTTTGAATGCAACCATGTTTTGCTAGTTGTGTGAAGGTTTCTGGGTAACTGAAACTCCTTTGTGCAATTTCCACCTTTTTCGCCATTACCATCCTTCTTTTTCTGTGATCTGTTAAAGACTCTCTTGCCCTGCCAGCACCCTGTCACCATGGAGTTAAAAAAGAGAAAATTTTCGTATCACTAGCATTTTCTTTTTTAAATCTCTGACACTCTGCTTCCCAGTACTACAGTAAAGACCTTCTTGCCTGGCTTCTTTAATGGACTACTTTCACCCTCAAATTGAAAGGTCAGTTCTGCATCCTATCTTGGTTACCAGCAGCCTCCCCCCTGCTGCAAGCATTCTTTCCTCACCTGGACACCTTTCAATGGTGTGTTTTCAGACATTCATACTGCTGTTCCTTGCATCTGGGAGCAGTCATGGTAGAAAAAAGCAGTGTGTCTCCAGCATCCCTCTCTTATGCCCTCACAATCTTTTCTTTCCCATTAGGCCCACAATGACTTCACACTGGCTGCTGGTGTGTCCCAAATACCTGGCTGCAGCCATGGTCATTTCTTCTTCCTGTTTACCAATACTTTTTTTTTTTGCATCTTCCACTGACCCTTATTGCTTGTTCTGAGTGCCTTGGAGATATCTTTATGTCCTGTGTTTGTACAGCAGTTCGCTCTGTGAGCTCATGATTCATTGCTAGGCCCTTAGGGACTTTAACAAGAGGAATAATCATGAGGAGGAGGATTGGGTTATCTGGTAACCAGTATGGCATGTCACTGTCATTTCATAGTGGTATAAATACAATGCCTTTCACACCACTAATAACTTTCTCAGGAAAGTTAGAACTTGAATACTTGGGGAAATGTATGAACACCTTCCCAGTGAGGGAGTTTTCTTTCAGCTCAGGTTGATATGTGAGCTGATATGCGGTGACATTTCACTGAGTACCTGAGTAAAGTGTTGCCCTTGGGCAGATGTTATTGGATTCCAGTGCTCCCAGTTTCTCACCTGCAATGAAACAGGAACTAAGAAAGAGAGAAATAGTTTTTGCATTTGCTGCAGTATATTTGCTAGCAGACCTGGGCCCCAAAAATATTAAAAAGAAAACCAAAGCAAAAAACCCAATCCAAACCAGAGTAGTGTCAGTTCTGGAGGGAAGCAGTCAATTTATGGCTTTTCTGCTGGTTTGATCAAGACATGGTGCCTTGTCCCACTCAAAAAAGTCTTTTAGTCTTGCACTATGATGAATTTTGCCATAACTCTGATGCATGACTCACACAGAGCTGAAGGCCAGAGAGTAACTTCTGCTCACAACCATCTGTATATTTTAACGATTCTTACCCATGAGCTGCTTGTAGATTTCAGAGACTGTTAAGGTCAGATGGAGCCATTATGATTATCTACTCTGACCTGCTGCATGACACACTGAATGCCACCTAATAATTCCTGCATCAAACCCTTCTTGTCTTGTTGAACTAAGCAAATTTTTAAGAAAAAAGGTCACTTCAGCCTGCATTAAGGTGTCAGAAATGTCAGAGGATCACTGCACCTCTTAGGAAGCTGTTCAAATGGTCAATGACACCTTTGCTAAACACAGGTACCAGTCCTAACTGGAAGGGCAGCTACTTGCTGCAGTGCTTACTCAGGTGGTCAGCGAGTTACCAGTGATTTGGTCCATCCTTATCGAAGCCATTAAATGTTCCTGGTTTACTCCAGAGTGGAAAGAATTATGTGTGCATAAAGGCACCATGAAGGCAGGGGAGGTAGAATGGGTAAATGAAGCCTAAGCAGTGGATGATGCCCCTTATGACAGTATTTGAACTTAAGACCTCAGAAGATCAAAAGACAGTTAAATGACTGACACAATTCTCACAGATTAGTTATTCTGTACAGCCTGAATTTCTGTTCATCCTAGACATCTGAGCATAGGATTTATTTACTCAAACAGTAGCGGCTAATGTCACTTGTGATGCTCTTGGGTATCTAAAATAGGTGTTTTGGATGCCACCTTCAGGACTGGCAGTGGGAGGTCAAATAGGTACTCCCCAGTGCTTCAGAAAAGGCTCAATGCCTACGTTAGGCAACCATTATACCTCTTCTTTCTAGGGGTGACTGAGACATTCTCTGTGCTCTGCAACTGATTGGTTGTCAATAAAGGTGCATGTGGAGCTATTGAAATTTATTTAAGGTGTTGAACTGCATACCTAGCATGTCTTCAGACCAGGATTAGGAGTACTCAATATCTAGGACTAATAGAACTGAAGAATGTCAGGGTGTAGTAGTAACAGATTTTAGGGAATCAGACATACCCAGTGTAATAAATAAGGCATTTGCAGGTATTACAGGAAGGATCTATCTCATCAGACTTCAGGTGTCTCCATCTGAAAGATGAGAAAGGTAGTGGAGAGATAGATGATCTCCACTTTGTAGTCAATAGAGAGATACAGGATTCATGCTTAGATTTCTTCATTAAGATCTTCTCCTTCAAAACCAACAGAAAGAGCTGTGTGACTATCTGAGTTGGAGATTTCTACACTGCAGCTACCCCTGTTTGACCAGATTAATTCTATCCTTTGTGAACACCAGCTAAGAGGACTTCACTTTTCTTTGGGAGTACATATTCAGGAGATGTCCTTGATACAGGGCAGATACATCCATTACTGACACCCCCCCATGCTGTCCATATGAGCTGCAGGTTACCACAGCATGATGCAGAGTGCAGTTTTTTAACTGTAACACCACAACCAGAGTTAGACAAACTGTAACTTTTCATATATTCTTTTTTATTCTGTTCAAAACTTCATTTTTTAATCACCCAGGAGTCCAGGAATTAATAGCATTTTCTCATTTTGTGTAATTAATATAGACTCTAATAGATTTCTCCCTTGCATGGTGGCAAATAGTGAAACTGCATATCTGTCATACTTAATCGGTTCAAATATTAGAGCTGATTTGTTTTAAAGATGAACTGCTTGTGTAGATTTTACTCACCTTTACTGATATATAGTACTAAAATTGGAATAAATTCATAGGAATAAAGCAGAAAATAGTATCAAAAAAAATCAGAATGAATCCTCAGTCACAGAACTTTCATGAATTTAAGATATATGAGGTGATCATTTCATACAAACTGATTTTTTTGGCTGCCAGGCTGCTAAATGTAAGTATCTAGCTGGTGGAGGTACGTGCTGATATATTCTCTAACATAAACGCACCCCACCCCACCCTCCGTATATATAGTGTTTTACAAAAGGTATAATTGCTTTATGGAGTAATTTACACTCCACATTAGCATCTTTCTCATGGAAGACACATTCAGAAACTCCCTAGCCACTATGCTGTTGGAAACTGGGAAAATCAGAAAGCAAAATTCAGAATTCCTGAGGTGAGCAGCTCGAGAGAAGATGCCTTAAACACCCGAATGGGGGGAAGCTCATCGTGCAGGAACTTCAACTCAGTGGTGAGAGCCACCGAGGGAGCCTCAAACCCCCGACAGCACCTGCCCGGGACTCGGCAGCTCTGCGGACGCGAGGAGCGGAGTCACGGGGGGCAGTGCCAGGAGGAGCGGCACCGGCCCTGAGTGGGTAAAATCCTGACCGAGGGAGTGTGGCGAACCGGAGTGCGACGGAGGGGAGCGGTGCGGGGAGCGCTCGGCTCATGAGCAGGGCCCGGTCTGGGAGCGCTGCTCCGGCGGTGGCAGCGTCGGCACCAGAGTGAGCCGATGAGAGGGGAGGATGGAGCGCAGAGCTCGGGGTGTAGAGAGCGCCTGCACTGCTCTGGGGAGGGGAGGGTGCGCGATGGGCAGGGCTGCACTCGGTGCGCTCTGGGGGAGGTCCTCCTGCAGCAGGGGATGAGCTGTGGGACACTGTCAACGGGCTGAAAGGTGACAGGGAAGATGAGAGGAAGCTCCAGGAGGAGGCTGTGCAGGGGCCTCAAGGGTCCGCTGTAGCTCATGGAGAGAAGAAGTAGGCCACTAACCCAGGAAACTGGGAAACAGAAAACAAAACAAAACAAAACAAAAAAAAACAAACAAACAAACAAAAACACACACACACAAAAAAAAAAAAAAAAAAAGTGGAAGAGGACAATTAAAAGCAAGGGGCTTCCTCGTAAATCTGATGTCCCCACCCAGAACAGCTTTGCTGCCTTGCAGGGGGCAGATGGTAAACAGGCTCACAATATGAGGAACCAGCTTGTGTGGAAGACAACCAAGAAAGAATCTACAAGTAGTAGAGGAGACAACAAGGAGAGGTGCCGTGCTTGACCTCATACTCACCAACAGGGAAGGGCTGGTTGGAAATGTGAAGCTCCAGGACAGCCTTGATTATAGCGATCATGAGATGGTTGAATTCAAGATCCTCAGGACAGCGAGAAGTGCATGCAGACAACTCACTGCCCTGGACTTCAAGAGAGCAGACTTTGGCCTCTTCAGGAACCTGCTCAGTAAGATTCCTTGGGATATAGCCTTAGAGGGCAGGGGGGCCCAAGACTGTTGGTTGATATTCAAGGATCACCTGCTGCAAGCTCAGGAGTGATACATCTCAACTAAAAGGAAGTACTCCAGGAAGGCCAGGAGACCTCCTTGGATGGATAAGGAGCTGCTGACAAAACTTCAAGGGAAAAAGGAGCTTATAAATGGTGGAAGCAAGGACAGGAGTCCTGGGAAGTATACAGGGATGCTGTCTGGGAAGCTAGGGACCAGGTTAGGAAAGCTAAGGCCCACTTAGAATTCAACTGCGCTAAGGGATGTGAAAGATAACAGGAAAGGATTCTATAGGTACACTGCAAATAAAAGACAGACAAAGGATAACTCCGGAAGCTATAGGGAGGAGTGGCTACCCTGGATTTGAAGAAGGCTGAGATTCTTAATGAGTTATTTGCCTCAGTCTTCACTGGCAAATGCTCTGAGAAGTTCCAGATTAGTGGAAAAAGGGAAATATAACCCACATTTTTAAGAAGGGGAAAATGGATGAGACAGGGAACTACAGACCAGTCAGCCTCACCTCTGTGCCTGGCAAAGTCTTGGAGCAGGTTCTCCTGGAAAGCATGCTGAGGCACATGAGGAAAAAAAAAAAAAACAAACAAGGAGCATGGCTTCATTAAGGGGAAATCCTGCCTGACCAATCTGGTGGCCTTCTATGATGGGGCTATGGAACTGATGGACAGACGTAGAGCAGTCGATGTCATCTACCTGGATTTCTGCAAAGTATTTGACACTGTCCCACATGACATCCTTGTCTCTGAATTGGAGAGACATCCATGTGATAGGTGGACCGCTCAGAGGATAAAAAAACTGGCTGGATGGCTGCTCACAAAGAGTTGTGCTCAATGTCCAGCTGCAGAACAGTAACTAGTGGTGTTCCTCAGGGATCAGTGTTGGGACCAGTCTTGTTCAGCATCTTTGTCGGTGACATGGACAGTGGGATTGAGTGCACCCTCTTTAAGTCTGCTGATGACACCAAGCTGTGTGGTTCGGTTGATACTTTGGAGGTAAGGAATGCCATCCAGAGGGACCTTGACACGCTTGTGAAGTGTGCTGATGCCAACCTCATGAAGTTTAAGCATGCTAAATGCAAGGTCCTACACCTGGGTCAGAGCAATCCCAGGCACAGCTCCAGGTTTGGCAGAGAAGAGACTGAGAGCAGCCCTGCAGAAAAGGACTTGGGAGTGTTGGTCGTTGAGAAACAACATGAGCAGGGAGTGTGCTCTTGCAGCCCAGAAAGCCAACTGTATCCTGGGCCACATCAAAAGGAGTCTGACCAGCAGATCGAGGGAGGTGATCTTACCCCTCTATTCTGCCCTCGTGAGACCTCACTTGGAGTATTGTGTGTAGTTCTGGAGTCTTCAACATAAAAAGGACATGGAACTGTTTGAACAAGTACAGAGGAGGGCCATGAGGATGATTATTGGACCTGAGCACCTCCTGTCTGAAGAGAGGCTGAGAAAGTTGTGACTGTTCGGCCTGGAGAAGGGAAGGCTGCGTGGAGACCTCATAGCAGCTGTCCAGTATCTGAAAGAGGCCTATAAGAATGCTGGAGAGGGCCTCTTCATGAGGGACTGTAGTGATAGGACAAGGGTAACTGGTTCAAACTTAAACAGGGGAAGTTTAGATTGAATCTGAGGAAGAAATTCTTTGCTATGAGGGTGCTGAGGCACTGGAATGGGTTGCCCAAGGAAGCTGTTAATGCTCTGTGGTGGTGTTCAAAGCCAAGTTGTACAGAGCTTTGGGTGGCATGATTTAGTGGGAGGTGTCCATGGCAGGTGGGTTGAAACTAGATAATCTTAAGGTCCTTTTCAACCCTAACTATTCTATGATTCTATTGATTCTATGAGTTGCTGCAGATGATCAAAACTGTGCCGATTTTTACAGGGGCATATGGTTATAGAAGCAGGGGGAATGGCTTTTACTAGAAGAAGGTAGATTTAGGTTTGATATGATGAAGTTCTTGCCTGTGAAGGTGGCGATGTCCTGGTCCAGGTTACCCAGAGAACCTGTGGCTGCCCCATCCCTGGCAGTGCTCAAGGCCAGCTTGGATGTGTCTTTGAGAAACCTGGTCTAGTGGCAGGTGTCTCTGCCCATGGCAGGGGAGTTGTGACTGAATGGTCTATAAGGTCACTTCCAACCCAAAATATTCTGTAATACTAGGGTTTCAATTTTATCTGTGTGTGACTTGTCTCTGTTTATAACAGGACTTAGCTCTACCTTTTTATCCAGAAATGTTTGAAAATTAGATTGCGTGAAATTCTCATGTACTGATGTAAATTAAAAATCCCACCTTCAACCTACAAGTAATTTCAGTAGAGCCAGTATTTAAGCCTGAATTGCTTCCCAGCTACATGTTTAGTCTTCAGACTGGCTCTGCAGAACTATGTTGGGATTGGGAAGCAGCATGATGGAGACTGTGGTCTTCTTCTCTAGAGAACAGACCTCTGCTGTCATCAGGGTTAGTTTGCTCCAGCACTAGAGGAGCAAGACTGCTTCTGATTGTATCTTACAACCTGCACTTAGTATTTTATTATGCCATATATACCTGGATATTTACCCACATACCAGTTTGGGAGTCCTGTCTCCTAGAAGGTGTTTTCCCAGTCACACTGGGATGTCTGTCTCATTCATGCTACTGTGCTTCATAACACAACAACAATACAATACCAGAAAATAATTCCGATAATGAAGTTGCATGATTCTGGTTTCATACATAAACTGAACTGACAGATACCATCATGATCTTGAGCATGGTAAGCGGCATTTTTCCTTGCAAACATGGTGTTCTGAAATTGTGGCTCTGCTGATCACAGTTCTGCCTGTAAGCATTAAGGTAGACAGGGACTTTGGATGACAAATTAACTGCTCTGAGGCTCAGCATGTCTTTTCACCAGAGTAAGAGAATGGCAGGTTTAGAAAGATTTACTTCAGTCTCCATATTTTAGTTGAAACAAGCTGGTGCACATGGCCTTTTTGAAACTTGTTTCTCTTTCCCCTTGTAGTTGAAGGCTCAAGATATTTGGGTTAAGAATTCATCCCTCAAACTATGTCAATCTGCAGTGGTTTGTGCATCTTATTAGTGGTCCTTATTTTTTGCCACTCTGTGAGACATTGTAGCCTTTCATATAGCCACAAATTGCATAAACCGCAAATTGTATAAATTCGCTCATATTTCCCAAAGGCATGGTTCAAGGGTATAGGGACCAGTGGGAGTCGTGCCATACAGGCAAGGCTGTCTGCTCTAGCTTATGGCTGCCAGACTGCTGCATGAAGCAGCATTCACTGGGATAAGGCTATAGACCCTGAAGATTCCCAGTGAATGAATTTCTGAGCATTCTATTTGTTTAGTTCAATTGAATTAGTAAAACTGTGGAAAACAGTCAAGGAGAAGAACAATTATAAAGCAGTGGTATTACCTTGTCATGGTTTAAGCCACTATAACTCAGCCAGTTCGCTCACTCACTCCCCCCTCTTTCTTCGTTCCAGCTACTGGGGGGATGGGGAGGAGAATTGAAAGAATGCAACTCCCACAGGTTGAGATAAGAACAGTCCAGTAACTACGGTACAATACAAACCACTGCTGCTACCACCAGTAATAATAATGATAAGGGAAATAACAAGAGAAGAGAATACAACTGCTCACCACCCGATACCAAGCCTGACCCAGCAAGCAAACCCCCCACCATCCTGAGTCTCTGCCCTCTGTTTTTTACATCCTGAGCATGATGTGCTGTGGTATGGAATACCTCTTTGGTCAGTTTGGGTCAGTTGTCCTGTCTCTACTTCCTCCCGGCTTCCCCTTCCCCCTGGCAGAGCATGGGACTCAGAAAGTCCTTGGTCAGACCAAAACATCACTAAGCAGTAGCTGAAGCATTGGTGTTATCAGCACTAGTCCCAGGCTGAAAGTCAAAAAAACAGTGCTGCACCAGCTACTACTTAAAGAAAAATGACTGCTACTGCTGAACCCATGACATACCTTTTGTGCTTAATTCTTCTGTTTTCAAGTGATTTCATGTCACTTACTATTCTCTATGCACCCTTGTTACAAGGTTTATTTTAGTTTGATCCTTCTCTTACACAAAGGCACTTAATTTTAATGCATGAGCAGAAAATTCCTGAGCTCTTGCACCTCCAAAATTACCATGACCTCAGAGATGGAGTGAGATTAAATTTGGAGCACTAAAGCTATACTCAAAGAGTAGAAATAAAATATTTAGGGTGTGAGGAAGCTTCCATTTCAGCTCTTCATTTTTTCAGTGTGACATTTCTATCCAGCTTCCATACACACAACTCATTTCAATTACTGACTTAAAAGGAGTCAGACTTTGCATAGCTACTTGTGGTAGTAAAGAGAAAGGTTTCGGACTTCTATGTTTATCTAAATATCTATCGGTTAGTATGAGCTTACCAGCTCAACCCTTGCAAATATATTCTCAGTGTTTGAAGACATTTTCTTTCTGGATCTTGATCAGCCGAAAAAGGAATCTGTTTTTAATGTATCTCTGATTGCAGCTCTAATGCATTTTGACTAGTGAGAATCTCAACATGAAATTTTGTAGTAGGCTTTCATGTGTTCATGCACGTGTATGACACAAGGGAAGTTTAAGAAGGCAATATAAAACAAAACAAGAATGGTGCAAGTTATTAATTATCAAGTCATTACTAGCAGGATTAAAATATCTAGTTATTATACCTCAGATAAAAGAAAATTTTCCATTACCTTATAAATAACCTTTTAAACTTTCTCCTACACATTACTTATCATACTCGGCCCAAGCTGACACATGCCCATCTCTGCAAGGTCGAGGACAGCTGGCAAAATCCTGACAGGTCTAACATACAAGTGTATGAATAGATAAGAACTACTTCCAATGCAGATGAAAAAAATCATATCCTGCTAATGCTTTTTACTTTCCACTGCAGTGGGGACTAATCTTACTGATGAAACCTACAGTGGAAAGATGTAACACCAAGTAAAATGAGCCCCACCTCTCCACTCCCAAGGGATGGTCCTTTATTAACTAGCAAATATAGATGACAGAGGAGAGGTAACCATCAAAAGCTCCTAAGGAGAAAATGTATCTTTTATCATTCCGAAGTACTGAAGTCTTGGTGATGTTTTCTGTGTGTAGAGCCAGATTTTCAGAGATATTAAAGCATCTAAATATGCAGGGAGTTACCTACTAGAGATCAACTAAATGGACAATTTGGCAAGGTATTGAAAAGCAACAGTGAAGTGGGTTCCTAATTTATCTCCAGGCTTGTAAATCTCACTAGCTACCTCAATTCATTTGCAAATCTGTTTTTTAATGCCCTTTTGATCATGATCGTCTAAGCTGCTTAGATTCTTTTGGAAATCAGACTCAGCAAGCCTCCATTTCCTGAGTGTAAGCCAGAGCAGCATATGATTACATCTGCTACATCAATTTCCAAATTCTGCCTGGGCAATATCACATCACTGTGCATCTCCATAAAACCCATAGCTCTGTGTTTTCTGCTCACCTATAAAATATGCAATCAGAATATGTATCTAGATGCAAATAAGTCTTTCATGTTAATGCATTTGCACTGCAATTGCTTACACAGTCTGAATGCCTTTAATTCCCTTTACCACATGCAATTCCTGCAAGGAATTGGCAAAACGGTTACAATTAAAAAGTCACTCTCTAAGCTATTAGGATGAAAAATCAATCTTCCCTGACTGTCATCTGTAATTCCCAGCCTTCAGGTGGGCAACTTGAAGCCATGTAATTATACATCTATACCACATGCATACATTGCACACATTCACACTTTTTCTGTACCAAGATTGATTACTTATGATGATGAAAATATCATTTTCAGAATGATACGAAGTTCAGCATTTGTTTCACAGTGAACTAATGAACATGCCCTGTGATGCCTTAAAATACCTGTTTGCCAGAGGACAACTGTGTGTTTGAAAATAATTACAAGAATGAACTCCAGATGGTCTCGCTGTCAAGGTCTTTGTTTGTCTTAACTAGCATGAACTGTGGCAAGGAGAAATCAGATAATCACAAAGCTGAAAAAGCATGTATTCATTGGTGTCATGGGTTCATCAGCAGCAGTCATTTTTTCTTCTTCAGAGTAGCTGGTGAGCACTGTGTTTTGGATTTTTGGCTTGGGAACAGCGCTGATAACACCAGTGTTGATAGTTACGGCTTAGAATGTTTAGACTGGCCAAGGACTTTCTGAGATTCATGCTCTGCCAGGGAGGAGGGGAAGCTGGGAACAGGCCGGGAGGAAGCAGAGACAGGGCACCTGACCCAAACTGACCAGAGGTATTCCATACCACAGCACCTCATGCCCAGGATGTGAGATGGAGAGGAAAGATACAGAAGGGGGAGAGGGAGGGCACTATGTGTTCAGACTTGGTATGAGGCGATGGGAGTGTACTGCTTGGCCGGGCTAGGGGATGAGCTGTTGTATTCTTTCCTTGTATTTGCCTTGTCATTATTATTACTGGTGGTAGCAGCAGTGGTTTGTGTTATACCTTAGTTACTAAACTGTTCTTATCTCAACCTGTGGGAGTTGCATTCTTTCGATTCTCCTCCCCAGTCCCGGGTGGGGAAGGAAGAGGGGGGAGTGAGTGAGCAGAACTGCGTGAAGGCCTTAAACCATGACAAACGGCATGTCTTTTCTTTTCTGGGCTATTTAAGTAGGATACTTTGAACTTGAAAGAGAAAAAATAACTGTGCTCAAACAGAAAAACAAGTAGCAGAACACATAAACACATAAATGCTGTATTTTAATTGTGTCTATACAGTATGGTGCATCACTGAACATTTATATATAGGATTAATGATCATATTCATAGGTATATCTATCATTATATATGCACATATTCATGGAATTCACAGCAACCTGGGAAAAAAAAGGATAAAGCTGCTACATACAGGACGAGAGTAAGCACCAGAACAGTCTGTAAATCCAAACAGTGCTGTCTGCTGCTACCAGAATCATGTCCCTGTTGCTGTCTTTGCTGGCTCCTCACAAATCTCAGCTGAAGGAGCTCAATGACTAGGTGTACCCAGCCCCAAAGTGGTTCCTATTATCATGAAGAAAAGCTCAGTTTAATATGGCATGCATTTCTCTTTTTTTTTTTTTTTTTTAATTCACCCTATATTTCCACCATATATTTGGAAATCTGTTTGTGAGTCTGCATAGTTTTGCAGATTTTGGCACATATGGGAAGCCACAATCCATGGGCCTTTAGCTATCAGAAGGTTCAGCAATCCTTGTTTATCACATGACTGAAGATCACTAAAACAACCCATGCAACATTCAGCAGCCTATTGGTGTCATCTCTTCTCAGCTACTAATCTGCAAAGATGGTGGTCCCTGTTGTACCACAACAAAGCTGCTGAGCAACTTTTATTTCTTTAGCTGATGTTTTTCTGTGACGCTATAACAGGTTTACAGCACAGTCCCTGATGAATCCTTTTGTTCTCTAGGAGGGAGCTACAGCTTTTTCAGCTGCCCATTCCAGAAATCTGTGTGGGACCACAGGAGAGGGAGAATGCTGGTTCAGAAAGGGGATTTAAGAAATAAAATGTCAAAAAAAAAAAAAAAAGTTTTGGGCTTTATGTAGATTTGAAAGGATCATAGAACCATGGGATGGTTTGCACTGGAATGGACCTTCAAAGATCATGTAGTTCAGCCTCCTGCCATGGACAGGGCCATCATTCACTAGGTCAGGTTGATCAGAGCACCATACAACTTGACCTTGAACACATCTGATTGATGGGGCATATGCAGCTTCTTTTCTCTTCCAGTGTCTCACCTTCATTACCATAAAAAAGTCTTCCTTATTTCCAATCTATATCTGCCTTCTTTCAACTTAAAACTGTGGCTCCTTTTCCTGCCACTACAGGCCTCTGTAGAAAGTCTCACTCTTTCTTATAAGCACTTGAAAGTCTTCAATAAGGCCTTCCAGGAGTCTTCTGCTCTCCAGGCTGGACAACTACAATTCTCTCAGCCTTTCTTCATAGGAAAGCTTTTCTATCCCTCTGATCATTTTTGTGGCCCTCCTCTGGACTCACTCCAGGATGAAATGTTTCTTACACTGAGGATTCCAGAGCTGGATTTAGCACTCCATGGGGGGTCTCGCCAGAGCAGGCAGAGGGTCAGAATCACCTCCCTTGACCTGCTGGTCACACTTCTTTTGATGCATCCCAGCCTTCAGTTGGCTTTCTGGGCTGTGAGTACACATTGCCAGCTCATGTCCAATTTTTCATCCACCAGTATCCCCAAGTCTTTCTCTGCAAGTTGCTCTCAATCCATTCATTCCACAATATGCTGACATCAGGGATTGCCCCAACCTATGTATAAACCCTTGAACTTGGCGTTGCTGAATTTCATGAGGTCCACATGGGCCCACTCCTCAAGCCTGTCAAGCTCCTTCTGGATGGCATCCCTTCTCTCTAGCATATCAGCTGCACTACTCAGCATAGTGTCGTCTTCAGAATTCCTGAGGGTGCACTCTATCCCACTGTCTATGTTGTTGGTGAAGATATTAAAACAGTACTGGTGCTAGTATGGACCCTTGATGGATATTACTCATTACTGGTTCCCACTTCAACGTTGAACCACTGACCATAACCACTGGCCATCCAGCCAATTTCTTATCTATCAAACTGTCCATCTATCAAACCCGTAACTTGCCAATTTAGAGTAAGAATGTTGTGGCAGACTGCATCAAAAGCCTTACAAAAGTCCAGGCAGATGACATCCATAGCTCTGCCCTTGTTTACTGGTGCAGTCATGCCGCTGTAGATATGTACATTGGTCATGATCTTGAGGCAAGTGCAATATATGTAACATTTGAGAAAAAAGTGAAAAATCAATCATTTTCCTTGGTACCAACAAATCTTGGAAACCTGGAAAGATGAGAACCACTGAATAAAGGTGAACACTTCATGAACGATCAATAGACTGAAAATAAATAATCTGAATGATTAATAAGAACATTATTAAAAACCGTATAAAGGAGATGAAGAAGAGGTCAAAAAGCAAAAAATGTATAATGGGATTGCTAATGTTATAGAGAGAAGAGGTTGGATAAGTGGGACTTTAAATAAAATTAAAATGTGGGTGCCTCAAGATCACTTAAAGGAAATCCTTCACTAACCCAGTAACTCAGCTGTGGAACATCTTCCCAAAGGAAATTGTTGAGACCAAGAACTAACCCAGATGTTTCTGTGAGCATCAGAATTACCATAATTAATTATGCATATTCCGGAGGGAGCATTAAGTCACATGCTTCAGAACTGATTAGCAACTCTTTTATACCTCAGATGAGAAGAGAAAGGGGGGGGAGAAACAGATTGTCTGGTACCAGGCTACTGCAATATTTTAATGGCTTACTGTAAATTTTCTTGTCTGTTGGAGACAGAGTACAACCCATGACCTCAGGTTTAACCTTACGAGGCAGCCTCTGTTTTGCATAGCAGTTTCCTGGCCACAGACTTCTGAGTAACTGATTATTAAAGTGTCATTTGCATTGAATGTTGAGGACATGAGGAGATCAGGAAGGTCTAGCAGCACTGGAGCTGAGGTGAGACAAGCAAAGGTATATTTCCAGCTTTGTAAGGCTTTGCTAGTAGCCAAGTTAACTTACTAGGATATTATATTAATCAAAGAAATGTAGTGGGTTTTCTTAATTTTTACTTTCTGATTGCTCATATAATTACACACCCTCTCATGGGTTCAGATTCATTTACAAATTGCAACTGGGACAGCCAGCAGTTGAAGCATAATTAGGGAGTTTACATGAGTTAGATCCTTTAGGTATACCCAGGACACAGTCAAGATATTCAAACAGAAGAAAAGAGAAGTGAAAAATACAGAAAAAAGTTGGAATTAATTAAAAGACAGTCCACTCAGTCACATTAAGAGCATGAATTTTACTAAAATATACAATAGACCTAAAGGGCAGTAATCTATTTTTGTTTCTTGATATGACTGCTATCAAATGACTATGGAATGTGTCTTCTGTGTGTTATTTCTATTATCTTTTTTTAATAATAAGGTGGTGAATGATTGTAGGTGGGTTGTCATATTTTAGAAGAAAAATTCCTCTTGAATCCCACCTCCACCATACAATTTTCTTCTCAGGCTGGTTCTGCACTGAGCTATTTGAGTTTCACAAGAAAGCGTCTTTAGTCTATTTATTATGTGTTTTCCATAATTTTCTCCATGTTGATTTCTAGGAACTGCTTTAAGATACACATTGCCTTTCCAAAGAATGAGCATGAGCAAAGATTATGTCAGTTTATAAAGCTAGATATTGCCAAAGGCTAGACAGGATATCCTTTCCTCACCAAAGCTGCTAATGCAGTTTTGAGACATAACAGCTGGCAGTAGGAGACATATCAAATGTTATTTGAGGTGGCTGAAAATAAAGAACATATTTGTGCAGAATAATTATCTGCTCATTTATTTTACTGACTCCAGAAAATAAGATGCATCAAATCTATTAGCAAAAAAAAAAAGGAGGTGCTCTGCTGCTATTTAGTATTTTTATTTAGCAAAGCAATTTATTCTTAAATTACAAGGCATATTTTTATTAGCAATGTTTGTCTTGCATAGCTAGGGACCTAGTAGTTAACAAGCCTGAATATGAATAGTGTGATTATCTTCTCCATAGCAATGAGAAAAGAAGTTTTCTTTCAGTTCCTTGGAGACAGAAGGAGGATGAAAAAGAATGGCTCCCTCTCCATTCAGCAAGTATGAGGCTGTGGTGGAGAATAGATTTTCAGAGGGTCGTTTGCTTAAGTGACTGTATCACAATGATGGATGTTTTATAATTGCTTTTGTAGGTACATAGATATGACAACCAGAATAGTTCTAGGTTTAAAGTGAAATGAGACACTCCATCACCATGTCATCTCTGGAAAGTCACTTGACCTTCTTGTTGCTGAGTCCAACCAGCTGCAAGAATTGATAAAAAGCTGATTTTCTCTGAAACCAAGAGCTTAGTCCAATGTTATGGCTTTTCAGGGAAACCTTTTAGTGGAGTTGAGTGGACACAGGCTCAGGTTTCAAGCACATTCACTGAAAAAGTCCTGTTTCCTGTGCCTCATCTTGCTCTTCTCCTCTCCTCTTCCTTACTGCCTGCTGGGCAAGCGCTGACCATTATCTTCAAAAGATGGCTGAAAGGCTCAAGTGCTTGCTAGTCTGGGCTCTTCCCTGCCCTCTCCTACTCCTCACTTTCTTTTTGTGTACATGACTTTTTTTATCAGGAGTTCAATATTTCAGTGTTTTGTAAGTGTATTGTGGAAAAAAGCAATTTATCCTACAAGGATGAAGCTGACAGCACAGTAATTAAAAATAGAATAAATGTTAAGCGTAAGAACAGATTGCAGTGAATGACTATTTTTGATAAGGAAATTGCTCTGCTGGTAACAGAATCCACAATATTTAAGAGCTGAATGAAGATGCCAGAAACAAAGACAAACAAATAATGTCTTCAAAAGTTATTCATCTGCCAGTAACTTCCAACAAGTGGGTGACCATCAGAAGAAACACATAGATAAATTGGTCAGTACATTCAGAATTGCATATTTATTATGTGGCTGGATAGTGAATTCCATTGTCATTGGTACCACAGCAAGACAAAGCATGGACTCCCCCAGAATCAGAGATCCGACTCAAAACTATCTGCATGAAGAATGATGCCTGACATTACTGTTTGTTAAGGATCCTGGAAAGCTTTAGAGGCATGAATGAGTGAATACCCCAGAAATCCTTGACAAGTAACTAGTTGTTACTCCCATTTTACACATGACTAGAAAGCCAAGGAGTTGGTATCCTTGTGAGGCTGAGAACAGCCTTCCAGAGCAGCAGCTTCTTATATAGGAAAGGATATGGACAAGGCAGGTGACAGAATCAGCGTCTCGAACTGTTGTTCCAGCCGGCTGATACTGAATTTATCCTGGCTAAGTTCACACGACACAAAGTCATCCACACATCTCCATTAGCCAGATAGACCTGTGAGAAAACAGGCAATGATATTCAGTAGCCTGTGTTCCAGAACTGTATGTGGGAATCATGCTGTTCAAGTGCAACTTGTACACCGTGGATGCATCACATAGCTAATAGCAGAGGTCAGTTTGTATGATGCTGCCATGCAACTTCAACAGCAGGTTTCCCAGAAAGGTTGTAGATGCCCCATCCTTGAAACATTCAAGGCTGGGTTGGTGGGGACTCTGAGCAACCTAATATGTTTGAAGATATTTCTGCACATTGCAGGAGGTTTGGACAAGATGACCTTTAAAGGTCCCTTCCAACCCAAACCATTCAGTGATTCTATGATTCTATGTAGATCCCTGGCTTTTAGACCATGCAGAGTCCTGAGTCCAATGTCACTAAGTCCCCCTGCAACCCAGCAGCACACATCTGTCTGAATGCAAAACCCTCTTCTCCTCCTAAAGGAGACAATGTCAGCTCCCATCCAGGAACTGTTCCTCCTGCCCCAGCTCTTCAAAGTGTGTGGTATGTCTTCTAGCTGTGGGCCAGGCAATGCAGCTTGTAGGATCAGAAAACATGGCCAGTCTGCTGCTGGCAGAGCCATTAACACCTGCTATCATCACTGAAGTTTTTGTCTTTCATTTGATTAACAAGGGTACAGTGAAGTAGATTCCTACTGTCACTGGTAATTCTGGCTATATTATGCTCTTTGTCAATCTCTTCTGAAATCTATCTCTTCTATTTATCTCTTCCTCTTAAGGGATTAGAAGAAAGAAAAATCAATCTACTGAACATAGACAGGAAAAACAAGAATCCCTTTTCTTCAACAAATCACACAATGCTAGTCGCAGCATTGTGTGGCTTTTAATTTCAATGAAGGAGAGCCAGTAATTATTTATAGTTTGTCACAACTGGGAAAGGCTTCCTGAGGTACAAACTAATTATGTTTTTAAATAAACTGATTGTCCATGTAATAAATTATTACATTTTCTAATCATTGAGAGATTTACGTTACTTTATTCAATCAACTCTGTGTAGAATTGAAACTTTAGCAAATCAACTGGAAGGAAAATGTCTATATTAAATTGAGAGCACTGCAACTATGAGACATTATGAAATTAACACAACAGGAAGAAATAGGTTGGGTACACAAAGCCCCCTAATACATCCAGTTTCATACATTAAAAGAATGGGTGTAATTGGCTGCCAAACCAGAACTTATATTCAAGGTTAGGTCTTAGCCTTTGCTGCACAGATTTGGTATGTATTAAAGGATAAAGGTAAAGACAGTCCTATTGTCTGCAGGGTATCTATCTCAGTCACGATCATTTGTTTAAGTACAATAATTAGAATGAATTAGAGAATGTAGAATAGGTGACTGCATATGACATTTCATTCATGGCAGGCAATAAGTGTCATGATCTTATCATGAAATTAGTCATCATCATAGACTTCTCTGTCGATCTATAAAATGAAATGCCATTGAGAGCAGCATATTTTTCATTGTTATGCCAACATGGCTTTTTCATAATGTCCATCATTAAAATAAGCCTGGGAACTGGAACATGTAATCATAGTAATAGCATTAATAATGTTTAATTTATGTGTTATGTGCACAGAAACCTTTTGGTGCTTGAAAATAAACAACCTGAAAACACAATTTATCCTCAGAAAGGCAGCATGCAGAGCTCAAAGCATCTGTAGAGTCAGAAAAAAAATCAAAGTAAGGACTGCTGAACAGCACTAGAGCAAAGCAGCGCAGTGAGTGGCAGAACTGTGGGCAGAGACCTACTGCAATAGGGAGAGAACCTCAACTAGTTGATGAGCCCCTTTGCAGTCCTTAGCTAGGCAGCATAGAGCAGGGGGGCTGGTAATGTTTCCAGGAGGGCATGCCAGGTTTTATTTCTTTCTTCCACGTTCAAAATTATCATACTGGAAAAAAGTCAGTGGGAACCTGAGAGTTTTTGTCAAAATCACCTTGCATGAGTCTATAGCCATAGAAGATACCAGTTTAGCTTTTCCTTAACCTGTACTATTTTGGGTAAATAAGTTCATTGAGGCACTTTCAATCATTTATTAGGTGCTGGTTGACTGGAAATTAGCAAAGGAGATGCCTGTCTAAAAGAAGGGCCAGAAAGGGGATCTGGGGAACTACAGGCCTATCAGCCTGACCTCATGTCAGGAAAGGTTATGGAGCAGATCATCTTGAGTGCCATAACTGGTATGTACAAGATAACCAGGTGATCAGGCCCAGTCACAGTGAGTTTATGAAAGGCAGGTCCTTCTTGACAAACCTGATCTCCTTCTATGACAAGGTGTCCCACTTTGTGGATGAGGGAAAAGCTGTGGTTTCTGTCTACCTAGAGTTTAGTCAAGCTATTGGTACCATTTCCCACAGTATTCTCCTGGAGAAACTGGCTGCTCATGTTTTGGATGGCCATATGCTTCACAGAGTTAAAAACTGGCTAGGTAGCCAGGCCCAAAGAGTGGTGGTGAATGTAGTCAAATCCAGTTGGCAGCTGGTCACAAGTGGTGTTCCACAGGGCACAGTACTGGAGCCAGTTCTGTTTAATGTCCTTATCAATGATCTGGATAAGGGTATCGAGTGCGCCCTCAATAAGCTTGCAGATGACACCAAGCTCAGTGGGAGTATGTCGTGTTTTGAGGCCCCTCAAACAGTTCTGCTCACTCCCTCCTCTTTCTTCCCCAGTCCCGGGGAAATGGGAAGGAGAATCAA
>JASSUY010027615.1:12727-25374 GCA_032466535.1 Forpus xanthops | reverse complement strand
AAGAGAAGGCTGCATGGAGACCTCATAGCAGCCTTCCAGTATCTGAAGGGGGCCTATAGGGATGGTGGGGAGGGACTTTTCATGAGGGGCTGTAGCGAGAGGACAAAGAGTAATGAGTTCAAACTTAAACAAGAGAAGTTTAGATTGGATCTGAGGAAGAAATTCTTTAGTGTAAGGATGGTAAGGCACTGGAATAGGTTGCCCAGGGAGGTTGAGAATGCTCCATCACTGGCGGTGTTTGGGGCCAGGTTGGACATAGCCTTGTGTGGCATAGTTTAGTGGGAGATTTCCCCTTCCATGGCAGGGGGATTAGAACTAGATGATCTTGAGGTCCTTTCCAACCCTAACTATTCTATGATTCTATGTGTTACTTCCCAGATTATGATCCCCATCCCCACTATTGTGTGTAAGGGCCTTCTATTCCTCAGACTTCTCAAGAGCTCAAAGCCATCAAATACTGCCCAGTGTAGTGGGGCAACAAACTGGGAATGCTGAGCTCAGATTTCTTGGAGCAATACTTAAAGGTTCAGACAAAAAGAATTATAGAATAGTTAAGATTGGAAAAGACCTTAAGATCATCTAGTTCCAACCCCCCTACTATGGGCAGAGACCATGCCACACAAGGCTATGTCCAACCCGGCCCCAAACACCACCAGTGATGGAGCATTCACAACCTCCCTGGGCAACCTATTCCAGTGCCTCACCACCCTTACAATAAAGAATTTCTTCCTCAGATCCAATCTAAACTTCCCCTGTTTTAGTTTGAACCTGTTACCCCTTGTCCTCTCAGTACAGTTCCTCATGAAAAGTCCCTCCCCAGCACCCCTATAGGCCCCCTTCAGATATTGGAAGGCTGCTATGAGGTCTCCACGCAGCCTTCTCTTCTCCAAACTCAACAGCCCCAACTCTCTCATCCTATCTAAATGTCTGCTGTGACTATCGGTCAAATATTAATTGAATAATACAATGAAATAGAGTGACATACAGACCACCCGGTACAAGCTTCTTTGTTGATAGGAGAATGGACAAAAATATTCCTTCTGGCAGACCAAACGGAAAAGTGGAAATTAAATCCCAACATCTTCCTTCTATAGTCACACAAGCTTGGTGTCTTCCATGAGGAATCCTTTTGCTTTCTTATGAAGAAGAGCTCATGAGAGCTGGGAAGCCAAACTTCTTTTCAGAAAAATTCTCCTATATCAGTGAAAAAGGATGGTTGTATGCACACCCCACACAAGCATAAACCAT
Source organism: Forpus xanthops (assembly GCA_032466535.1). Lineage (NCBI taxonomy): Eukaryota > Metazoa > Chordata > Aves > Psittaciformes > Psittacidae > Forpus > Forpus xanthops. Next base: position 24,126 of record JASSUY010027615.1, on the reverse strand, counting down.
CCTGGCCATGTTGCCTACAAGAGCAGACATCTGCCTTTTCATTTGAAAATGACCAAATCATGCCAGTTGGCATTTTAGTTGGCAAAATGTGCACAAGTAGGGCACAGACTCTGAATGGTTATTAGCCTTTTGAAAATGGAATGAAAAACGTGTGCACATGGGTGGCTTAAATACATATAAACATGATCATTAAATATAGAATTCCTGTAGTTTAAGAGGCTGTCTCAGTGGACAAATTAACCTTGTAAAAATTCCAGATCTACCAGGCTGCTTTACAGCTGTAAACGACAGAACAGGAGGCCGGTTGCACAGGCAACTGTGGACTGTACAGCCAACTGAGTATCATCCTGATGCGACTAGAGGGATGGTGCAAACAGAAAAGATGTTTTAGCCTTTTGGTGCCCAGCATGGAAGTAAGAGACAAATGCCACTTTCATTGGGTCAAGGAGATCCTGAAGCCCTTGTCTTCCTACAGTAAAGTCAGAGCCCCAATAAGGGTTTAAGAATGGAAACTGTACCTGGTCGCTGTGAGCAAAGACAGGGGATGGGCCACTCTTCTGGGCATCAGTGCTCCTCTGCCAACCTGAGGTGGACATCTGTGGGAAACTGCAAATTTGCAACCTCCCTGTAATCCATCTCTTTGAATACTGGGGTTTTGGGAGAGGGGTCAGCAGAACAGAAAGAATTATTGATATGTAGCTGACTGTGAAAGGCAGATGTGAATAATAGCTACAGTTGCCTCTCTTGCAGTAGTCTAGCAACGACAGCTTTTGATTAGGACATGCTGTTCCCGAGGTTCCCACCCCTGGGGGCAGAAGGTGGGAACCCTCTGGGCACCCTGAAGGCTTGAGGCAGCTCCTTTCCTGTCTATACCTTTGGGCAGCCATGTCTCTGTACAGCCTAAAGAGACAGAAGTGCAAAAGCAAAATGTTTCATTGCCTTCGGTTTTCATCACCTTTTTTCTGCATGTTTCCCCCTGTCCTGGTATTCCTGTTTGTTAGACACTTCAGCTTGATTTTGCAGCTCATGAGGGGTGCACAGTGATACCTTCCCCGCCAGAAAGCAGCTGCTGTGCCAGACCCTCACTACTTTGCTGAAATAAAAGCCTGAGGAGGAATGTCCAGCAGCAGAACCATAAATGCCTTATACACCCAGGTGAGGGGCATGTCACTCTCTTGGCTACATGATGCAACTGTTGAGCACTTCATAGAGCATGAACATGTCTGTGTCCCTCAGACCCTAGAAGTTAATGGCTATCTGCAGTTTGCAGGTATTCAGAACACTGTGGTCTCTTGTTGGTAAACTGGAGACATCAGCATCACATGAAAAACAACTGCAACATCTTTCAAAGATATGGGATTAAATTACTTCATTCTGTTGCTTATTCCCTTGACATAGGCTTTAAGAAGACTGAATGGCACAATGCTAAATTAATTCATTGTAATAGTTTTGATGGTAACAAATAATGAAAATGGTGCAAGCACAGTCCTTTATAATTATACCGCAGTCTTGTGCTTTTCTTCACATGCTGCAGCCGGTGTCTGAGATGCAGAAAAATTTCAGCTTTCAAAGGCCTGAAATTATTTTTCAAGACACAAAATAGAAATAATTTTCTCTTTCAGTCTTTCATATGCTTAATGTTTTTCAATTCTATGCAACATTCCTATAAATTTATTTATAAAGATTCTCATCTTCAAACAGCCCTGCAAAAGCATTTTGGCTCTTGCTCAAAACATGTTAACAAATAAAACATTATTAGACGTGCCCATCAGAAAACTGCAATAAATGTTTAGTTGTTGTGGGTAGTATTGATTTCACTTAAAACCGTGAAGCTGATGATTTATATAAAATCTGTAAAAGCAACTAAAATGGAAAGCTGAAATGACAAAGGAAAGTCATCTTTATGGAATGAAGTGATTTCTATAATAACCTGAAAAAGAGCAAAAGAACATTCCCAAACGGTTTCAGGTATAGCAAATATTAATGGAAAGGGCTTGCCAAAGAGTGGGTCATTCCTGTCAGTGCATTTGCAAAGGTGGGGCAATTTTTTAAAATGCTGCCTTTATATATATATATATATGTAATCATAGAACAGTTAGGGTTGGAGAAGACCTTAATATCATCTAGTTCCAGCCCCCCTGCCATGGGCAGGGACACCTCACCTTAGATCATGTCACCAAAGGCTCTGTCCAACCTAGCTTTGAACGCTGACAGGGATGGAGCATTTACAACTTTGGGTAACTCATTCCAGTGCCTCACCACCCCTATAAAATTTCTTTTTGTTTCTGTTTTTTTAAAACTCAGATTTTAAAACATGTTTGTCTTTGAGATTTGCCCTCTTTCTGCATTCACTCTTTACTCCTTTTAAGAAATCAAAATTAAGAGACAAAACCATGAAAAGTATATAAAGAAAGGGAAGGTTAATTTTAAAATGCTGTTAAAAATGACTCCCACACCAAATCCCTGCCTTCTTTCCGAATAGTGGAACCATACACATACAGACCAAAAATGATTTAAAAAAAAAAAATTTTTGGATAGAAAAATTGAATGGCTTAGAAAAATATTAAGAAACTTCAAAATTTCCACTTAATAAAAATTTTGCAATTTTTGAGAATGCTATTTTTTAATTATTTTTTTTTTTTAATTCTATTCAAATGGTGCAAGAAGCAGATTTTTTAAACTATCTTCTTTTCTTTGTGTTACAGTGGTGAGCCCTGACTAACCAGCTAATCAGAGTCCTATTCAGCTAGGCACTGCATGCATTGTGTCAAAGTTGTTTAATTGGTAAATTTTACAGTAAGATAAGGTGGGGTTTTCTTCAGATTGGACAGAAAGGACATAAGAAGGGAAAATACAAGTCTTTAGAGAGAGTCTCAGCAGGCAGCTCGAGGGCAACCCTCTCACTGGCAAGTTAAATCATTTAATATTAATCCAATTGGAGTTCTGTTGAATATTAGGAGAAAGCAGTAACTTGTATTACATGAAGATAAAGAACCTCCTTCAAATTAAACTTTACACTTACAAACAAAAAGTAAATTACTGTGTTCATACTGTCTGCTTCTAAAAATGCATTTATATGATGTAGCACCAGTTTACTTGAAATGGAAGATTCTGCTTCTGAGTGGTATTGTAACACTTGTAAATGAGTGATGTTCTGTTGCCATTACTAACTTCACCTAAACAAAAAAAAAAAATTCTCTTTAATGAGTTTGTAGCTTATTTTTCAGAATTTTTAGGGAATCTAATGGTCAAGAGGAATCTGTGGATCTTTGTCAAGTCAGTCTGTCTGAATGGACTTGGCATTGGCATTTTCTGGGCAATCCCTACTGGCTTGAGTTGACTTTTCATTGTAATAATTTTCAGTTAATGGGGCAGGAGAAGATGGCATTGTTTGGGTGTTTCTCCTCTTCTAAGGCTTCTGTAGAAATGAAATCTGCTGTGCAGAAAGACAGCATAAGGAATATTCCTTACTTCATATTTCTGATTTCCAGTCTTCTCGTGCCTTCATCTGCTGATTACCATACAGTTTTGTAGATGCATTGGCTTTCTGTTGATCTTTTCCTTAGGGACAACTTTCCTGAATCAAACTTTTAAAAACACAGGCAGGAACAGTCTCATTTCAAGAATCAATGACAACTCAGAGAAGACCAGTAACAAATTATTCTAGGTTGCTTAACTGCACTAGAGAGTATATGAACCACTGACTCACTTCAGGCTACTACTTTTTGCTGAATAATTTTACATGCCAGTTATTTTAAATGTGACCTACAGTCTCCCAGAGCACCCCAGGCTCATCTCCTCTTACATTATAAACATCCTGTTTCTTGAAGACAACATAGTTATGCAATTTTTGAATCAGGATGAAAGAAAAAGCATTGAGGCAAATTGCAAATGCAGCTACTAGAGGAAACCTTACACAAAACAGGAAGACTTGATCATGTAAAATGCAAGAAAATTCTTCACATGCAGGGTCTAAAGACTAAAATTTGGCAGTGGTAGAATTTGTTTTCTTTCTAAATGTGCCTTTAATATGAGGTCAATGTTTCTCCATATAGAAGACATTAGCTTGTGTCTAGCGTTACAGAAAAGATACAGGGGAACTTGAATATTCACTGCAAATTATTTTTTGACACTGCAAAAGTCTAGGATTTTTGTGGCACCAAAATACTGCTACACTACTCTGTGATTTGCCTGTTTCCCTCAGTAATTCACAGTGGCATACTTCAAAAGAAAATTACATTCCCAAAGCAGTTTCTTGTGCTCTGGAAATGGGCAGGACAGTACAGACAATTAGGAAACATGACTGGAATACAGATATGGCTGTCCTCATTTTTTGGCATCCACACAGAGATAGATAGGTGTTCAGCCTTTCTTCCAGCAGTGAAATACCCTGTTCTCTCCCTGCATTTTACTTCTGAAGCAAAACCAGGAGGTTTGGGAGCATTCATAAAAGGGGAAACAGATTTAGAGAAGAAACCCTAAACAAACCACTGTTTCTCAAAGGCTGAAGGTGGTTATTCTCATGAGATTGGACCTTTATGGCAGCTGAGCTTTTTGACAAGCCTATTGTTGCTATGCCAGAATGCTTCCATTGTGGGCACATATTTTACTCAGCTTCATCCCTTCTGTCTGTGCTATGAATTCATAAATGAGAAGCAATACACCTTTTTAAAGAGCTTCAGAATAAAAAGTCTTACTGTCACACATGGCTGTAATACAACAAAAACCTTTTTTTGAGCATTAAGCCTACTGTGGGTTAAAAAGGATCCATTGTCTTTTAGGCACAGAATGGCTAACTCATAGCCTGGAACATGCCATAGACACCTTCCTGAAAAAACAGTATGTCTGTAGGGAAGATAACTGTGCATTTTTATGCCATTTATTTATGTAAACACTCATTATGGCTTTGAGAAGGAAGAAAAGGATAAACCTGAAGATATCAGAAGTCCCTGTGTAACACTCATAGACATCCATTATTAAAGAACCATTACATGGTTTGTGTCATTTGGGATGTAAGTTCCCCGGCTTTTACATGCCATATAAACAGAATGAAGTATCTCAGTAACAGATTATGCACTGGTATAGCTCCATCCACTTCCGTGGCAGGACTTGCAGTTTATAAAGTGGTAAGACAGGTCAAACTCTGCATTAAATCTTTTCCTTCCCAATTTAAGATGTTATAGTGTTTTCACTGCCCCTGCATCTGCCTTCCAAGACTTGGGTGGTATGGTCAGAACATTTTTCAGTGAAGACTGAGGCAAAGATATTGTTAAGAACCTCAGCCTTCTCCAAATCCATGGTAGCCAGTTTTCCTGACAGCTTCTGAAAAGGGCCCACGTTGCCTGTAGTCTGTCTTTTATGTGCAATGTACCTATAGGATCCCTTCCTGTTGTCCTTAACATCCCTAGCCAAGTTTAATTCTAAGTGGGCCTTAGCTTTCCTAACCTGGTCCCTAGCTTCCCAGACAACATCCCTGTATTCTTCCCAGACTGCCTGTCCTTGCTTCCATCTTTTATAAGTCTCTTTTTTCCTTTGTATTTCCCTTAGCAGCTCCTTGTCCATCCAAAGAGGTCTCCTGGCCTTCCTGCAGTACTTCCTTCTAGTAGGGATGTATTGCTCCTAAGCTTGCAGCAGATGATCCTTGAATATCAACCAACAGTCTTGGGCCCCCCTGTCCTCTAAGGCTATATCCCACAGAATTTTACTGAGCAGGTTCCTGAAGAGGTCAAAGTCTGCTGTCTTGAAGTCCAGGGCAGTGAGCTTGCTGCACGCTCTTCTCACTGTACTGAGGATCTCAAACTCAACCATTTCATGATCGCTGCAATCAAGGCTGCCCTGGAGCATTACATTTCCAACCAGCCCTTCCCTGTTGGTGAGCACGAGGTCAAGCATGGCACCTCTCCTCATCGGCTCCTCTATTACTTGCAGAAGGAAGTTGTCTTCCACACAACTGAGGAACTTCCTGGATTGCTTAAGCTGGGCTGTGCCGTCCCTCCAATAGATATCAGGGTGGTTGAAGTCCCCCATGAGAAGGAGGGCCTGCGAGTGTGAGGCTATTCCTATCCATCTGTAGAGCTCTTCATCCACCGAGTCCTCTTGGTCAGGCAGTCTGTAACAGATCCCCACAATAATGTCTCCCATCATTGTTCTCCCTTTAACCCTGACCCACAAACTCTCTGTCGACTGCTCACCTGTCCCTAGACAGTGTTCCATACTCTCCAGCCTATCCCTAACATAAACAGCAACTCCCCCTCCCAGCCTGTTGAGCCTCATCTCCCAGATACTTTACTCAGCTCTGCATTGAGATGTCTCTGTGCAAGACATGCAGCTCAGAAGGCAGTCCTGAGGTTGAATGCTGTTGCCATTTACTTCAAAATGATGACAAAGGTACAGTGCTAGATATCTTTCATGTGGTGAATGCAGTGCAAGGCTGATTTTTTAATTTTTTTTATAATTCTGAAGTCCTTATAGCCTTGACTCTGGAATGCCTCATCTCGACTAAAGGTTAGGCAGGCTAGATCTGCTGTTGTATTATTAACACAAAACTCAAGAAATATGGGCTAAGTTTTGACTGTTCTTAGCATACTTTTCCTCTCCTTGCTCTGGATTTAATGACCAATTGATGACAGGATATAAGTGTTATAGTAAGTTAGAATCCATTTCTCTTCTTCAAGGAGTGGACCCAAAGCCACACTCCCTGGCCAACAGAAGTTTTATTTGAGTTCTGTGTCTTCAGCTGTAAGCTGTCCACACCTCTTCTTCCCCTCCCTTTTCCTCCACTCTTCTCCTTTCTCCTTTCTTCTTTTCTCCTTCCCTTAAGGACAGCCTACCAACAGGCTAATTTGCAGAGACGGGGACTTAATAGTCTCCGTGGGCACTTCAGAGTGGAAGGGACCTCTGCAGGTTTCTCATCAAACCCTCTGCTCAGAGCAGGGTGAACTTCTGGTCAAGGTTGCTCAGGCTTTGTCCAGTTCAGGTTAGAGTAGCTCCGAGCCTCTCTGGCCAGCCTGGTCCATCTCAGAAAGTCACATACTTCTTGTCCGTGTCAAGATACACTAGGTCTGTTCTGAGACTGCCTGCCTGCCTGCCTGCCTGCCTCCTTGGTGAGATTCATCCTTCCTAAAGCTGGATGTCTGAACTTGATCTCAGAAACCTTCAATCTGTGACAAAGAAAGAGGTGCCTGCAAAAGTGAATTGAGTGCCACTCTCTCACATGATTATAGAGATAGCAGCTAGCAGAATTGCTGTTTAACTCTTTGAGGAAACTTCCTTTCCCAGGTTCAGGGGTTTTGACCTAGGCCAAATGAGAGGAAGATATCAAGCATGTCAACTTGCTTGAGAGCAGAATGTATGCAGAGACATAATTCAAGGTGGCTGAGAAGCTTCTAAGCTATTTCAGTGGAGTAAATTGGCAGCAAATTGGAAGGGAGGCTCTCAGGATCATAATTCTAAACTAAAATTGAAATTTGAAAAAAGACCCAACTGTCCCAATGTTGAGCTGTAGCTTGCTTCACCATGTTTAAGTAAATGGCTGTTGGTCATTGAAGCTGCACTTGTCTAAGATTCACAGATCCAGACAGAAAATTTGCTCCAGTTCTCTCTTTCAAGGATTATGCTAAGATCAGGATAGTAATTTTCAAATGCATCAAGCAAACGGAACATGTGAGGAGGAGTTTACTTCCAAGGCAAACCAGAAGTCAGGAATAATCAGAGCTTCTCACTTTCTTGCATTAAAATAGTGAAAAGCAGAAGGTGCTGCTCTCCAGGTAGCAATGTCTAAATCAGCCTTTCACAATATATAGAAGGTTTCTGTTTATTTACTCCATTCCCTTCAAGCTGCTTAGGGGGGATTATATTCTGTTTTCTTCTTCAGCTGCCTTCTCCACAGTCAGTCTTTTCCCTGAGGATTTTCTTTCTCCTTCATAGCTTGCATCATTCATATTTCATTATCCCACTTTTTGTTAGAAATTACTCTGTCCTATCTCTTGCAGTGTTCCTTAGCTGACTTACTTCTTTTCTGCTTGTTTTCTGCTCTGCCTTTTCCCACTTTCCTGTAGCAATTTGCCCTTGATGAACTCCTGCCTTCCTAACTACTGCATCTAAACATGGCCAGAGATCTCCATCTGGGACACTGCAAAGACTCAATGGTGAGTGACAGTTACTGAACTTCAGAGGATGGTTCTACTAGTACCCTAAAATTTAGAAGCAAGCTGGGTGAGTAGGACTGGCATTTCTTCTCTTACAGATTTTTTGAAGTTTAATCCCTTCATACTGCTTTCTTCCAGTTGTATCCTCTGGCTTTCTCCAGATCTTTTCCTCTAACAGTTCTTACATCCTTTTATGCCTGCATAGACAGCAAAGACCCTCTCAAACTTGAGTAGGTTTGAACGTCCCACATCCGAACAAAATGCCTTCCTTCTTTGAAGCATTTCTGTTTGAGAGCTACATCTGTGGCCCTGCAGCAATTCGGGGACACTGAAGGAGAGCAGTCTCTGTACTCTGTGCTACACTTCCCACATTGGAAATGTAACCTCGATGCAGTAAGAGCATCTTCTAGTCTTCCCAGGTTCATGTAAAAGTCAGACACAGAAGTGAAGCCTTTATGTAAAAAAAAAAAAAAAAAAAAGCTGCTCCATTGATTTTCCCTCTGACAAATGCCATCTATTTAGCTCGGCTTTAAGAATGATCCAAACTCCCATGTCTACTCTTGAGGCTATTTTTGAGCTTATGTCTACAGACATGTTTTCTTGTTCTGCATCCACTCACAGGAAAGCTTAAAAAGGCAAAGGCTATCTCTAAAAAATATCCTCTTTTCTGAACTCATATGACCTGTGTTGACAAACAGCAGCTTAACACTCTACCCTCATCCTTGCATACAAACCTACTGAAAGTGATCAGGGACATGAGGAGCTCCCTGTCAGACCAAGCTTCCCATAGTGTCTGCTGGCAGCACAACTTGCTCACTGCTATCTGCTTCTCATCAGCCATTTCTGAGAACACAGTATCAACAAAATAACCTACCACTTATCAGGAAATGTGGGAGGGGAAGATGTATTTTTACTTAAAATTAGCCAGAAAAAGTCCTCTGATCTGCTTAACTGAAGTCAGTAGGAAAGCTGAAGGAGTTTAATCATGGAAGGTTTCCCCACTTCTTGGAAAAAAGCACCAGGCATGCGTAGCATCACGTATGGCTGCTGGGGAGCTTCTAGCCCTGAAAGAATCACCTGTGATGTGGTCAAGACAAATATGTCAAAACATGTATCATGTGGAGATGGATTTAAGCACTCAGAACCAGGATTAGATAAGATCTCATTAATGAACACAAATATTGAAAGGCGAATGCCAAGAGGATGGTGTCAGACTCTTTCCAGTGGTCCCCAGAAACGGGATAAGGAGCAATGGCCATAAACTAAAACAAGATGTTTCACCTCAACATGAGGCAGAACTTTTTTATGATGAAGGTGGCAGAGCGCTGGAGCAGGCTACCCAAGGGGGTCACAGAATCTCCCTCTGGAGACGTTCAAACCTGCCTGGACGCATTCCTGTGTAACCTGCTCTAAGTGGCCCTGCCTTGCAGGGGGCTGAACCAGATGATCTCCAGAGCTGCCTACCAACCGTAATGACGTAATGACTCTGTAATTCTGTGATGTGAAACCACACTCTACTCCCTCGGCCTTCCCCCCCCCCCCCCCAAGCTCCTGTCTTTTTTTTTTTTTTTTAAGTAAGAGGAGTTATCCATGCTGGGAACACTGCAAGGAAGATGAATCCAGACACCTACCATTTATCACTTACCTGTTTATGGACTGCACACAGGTGTAAGGAATGAAAAATTACTGCAGAGAAAGGGTAGACAGTTTGAGAGCAGCATTTTACCATGCCAGCAATCAAGTTCCCTCGGAAAGAGAAGGATCTCCAAAGCAGCAGTGGGGGATTCCTCTCTTTCCTCATTATACCTGGATGCTGAGCTACAGCACAAGACTATATGTTAGTTTAAAGCTAATGTTTTTATTGCTTCTTGAATTGCACTTATTATAGGAGCCTTGATTATTTTCTCATTTCTTTTGCAATTGTAGACAGTGCAAGAAGTCATTGCTAGTGGCAGGCTTGCCTATGGCTGTCATTCCTAAAAACCATTCAACAGTCTTCATAAGTAACCAGCATTCACCAGAATGCAAACTAAACTCTCGAGAAATGCATAATGTTAAATGTGTCAAGGAATTTAGGTTTCCAAGGAGCCACTTAGGTCACCCAGCTCAGGTCTACTGCTGTGTATATACCTGTCCCTGCTCTAATGGGACTCTGGTTTTAAAACACTCCAACTTCTTGAATCCCTCTAAGCCTGATAAGAAAATTCCAATTTCTGATCAGCCTAATTAATTCATCACTGCATTATTCCTCTCTGCGCCACAACCACTGTCTTTCGGCTCAACAATGCATTTTCCCCACAGTGTTTTAAGAGAACTAGAGTCACTCTTTAGAGAAACAGAATCTGAAGTGTTTTACAGAGACATTCCTGCACCCACAGGCTTGGGATGTATTTTGACAACACATGGGTCTCACCTAACACAGGCAGTGTTTGTAATTGTAGCTGTCTCCTGTTGGAGGAGAAGGGAGGAGCAGCAGCACACTAAGCAGTGCAATGGCCATCCTTTGCAACAGTATTTAGCTTATTGTGTTAGTTTCAGGTCTATGCTATGTTTGCGTTTCTATCACTTCTGATTGCTCTTGATGTCTCCTGGTGTTCCTTTCCTTGATCAGTGCAATAGGGAGTATTCCTAATGCCCAGGGCAGGCAGGTGTCATTCAGCCCTTGACCAGCCACTGCTCTGCGCTGCTTTCCCATGGATGAGCAGATTATCCCAGATCTGGATGCTCCAGCAGAGTCCTCTACCAGGACATTTCTTTGTCTTCTTCCTAATGAATATGAATTAGCAAGCTTCAGATTTGAAACCAAACCAAACAACCAAAACCTCTAAAATAAGACAGGGAGGAAGACTAGACTATCAAAATATCCCACTAAAAATACTCCTGCTCAGGATCTGCCCAACTTTAGTAATGCTTCAGTTCAATGGAAGCCTCCTTTTCTCACCTCAGGTGTGCAGAAATCTGCTGCTGTGCACAACTGGGAACTTCATCTTGACAGTTGATGCTTTGCTCCTATATGAACTCTCTCACCTAGGAACTAAGCAGATCCATGCTTAAATCATCGCACAATCTGAAGTGTATTCTGTACTCTGAGATCTTGTCAGACCTTCTTGTAGAGCTAGAACCCCTATAACAGGCACTGGGACTGTTTCGTTCATAAAATACCAAGCTCTTCAGTGCAAAGGGAGTCCGTCGGGGGGGGGGGGGGGGGGGGGGGGGCGGGGGGGGGGGGGGGGGGGGGGGGGGGGGGGGGGG